>NAOQ01000819.1:12410-27525 GCA_002751075.1 Ichthyophonus hoferi
TCAGGTGATGTTTGGACTATTTGGCCAAGCATTGGTCACCCCTGTATTATCTACTAATGAAGGTTTATGAATGAATGAAGTTATTTAAGGAATGTAGTGCCCACCAATAGTATCGGTATGGGTGGTTCGGTATGAGTGGTTCAGTTTAATTGGACAATTATTAGATGAATGATGATTAGTAGGACTTCGTTGTGGCATGGTTAATATAAAGAGATAAATGTATTTAAGTGTAAATAAGGATGAAGACCCAGATTAAAATATAAGCCAATCATTTGGAAAGAATTTGATTATATTGCCCTAGATCACTTAAAATATAGGATCCTTAAAATAGAAAAGGATCAATCCAATTGAACTAATGACGAGGATTTGTTTGACCATTGTTGTGAATAGCTCCTAAGCTGGAAAGAATATTTCATGAAACAAATAAAACTTCCAATTGATTAATAATCTCAAAATATTAAAATATTAAAATGGTTAGTTTTAATTTTAATCTAGGTTTATTACTTGTTTAGTGACTAGTTTTCTTTCTTTATTTTCTTTGCTAGTATAATTTGGAGCCATTATAAAGTAAAGGTTTATAAAGGATTTCTTATGAATCTCTTCAATACAGTATATACAATACTACCTTGTGGGTTTGTAATATTTTTTTCCCTTCTGCTATACTAGCTCTTGTATGTCAGTAGATAGAATGTGTTTACTAGCCTCGGAACATTACATGATGTGTATATATTTCCAAATGTGGAAGAGCAATTTGATAACTCCCAAACAGTATACTGTGCTATTTATTGTTTGATTCTTATGTTTATTATGTATATATGATGGGCTTAGGGATAGCATAGTACTGCTTACACCTTGTCACTTGTCTATAATACTAATATAATAATATATTGAAAGGGAAAGATAGCATGTATGTAATGTTAGGTAGATATTATGATACTAGATGGTGTCTACTGATTTGAACAATCCATTTCTTTTACTTGTACTTTACAGCAGCTGAACCCAGTATTTCGCCTCTTGTAAATGTAATACAGATATATTCTGCACACTCTTTTGGACTCGGTTTATATGGGGTATGTGGGCTAATGTACAACTTAAGGCATATAATATATCTTGACCATGTCTGGTTTATATAGTCACAGTGCTATAACCTAGCCACCCACAAATCCTTATAATACGATCCATATGTGTATTTAGGCAGTCAAATACTACTTGTCAAGAGGGGAAAAAGGTGCGGAGAATTGACTATCACTATGGGTCAGGTAACGAGTGATTATATTACCATGCTATATATGAGAAGCTTTAGTGTCTTCAAATATTAGTTTAATTATTTAAGTGATTATTAGGCTAGTTTATAATGGAAGTAGTTGAAAGGTACAGGTTCCCATACAATCAATTAAAGTGATTTAAAAAACACAATCCGTTAAAATTTATTAAAAATTAGCATTGGGCTGTGTAGAAAATACGCTATAAAAACCTACCCTTACTTATCAACACACTATATAAGACACTAACCATTAATGGATGATTATATCAAGGGATGATAGTGTATAAAGCCTATCTATGGAGTCTAAACCTCATGGAAGTCCCTGCCGTTCTTGGTTGCTTTAACATATCCTGCTCGGATTACGAAGTCACCAAAGGACTCATGATCATAATGGTTTTGTGCATAGTCAACAATAACTGGCTTGAGTTCAGAGAGAATCTGTTCCTCATTGAGCGCCTCACGATATATCTTATTGAGCCGTTCCCCTGTAGGGCTGCCTCCAAGGTACAGGTTATAGGTGCCTATGGCCCGGCCTACCAATGCTATCTCAGCTAATGCAGGTCGGGCACACCCATTGGGACAGCCAGTCATTCTTATAGTAATGGCATCGTCTGCTACACCAGCCTCATCCATAACTTTCTCTAGCTTAGTAACAAAGGTTGGTAGGTAGCGCTCACTCTCAGCAAAGGCCAGCGAGCAAGTGGGAAGAGCCACACAGGCCATGGAGTGAAGACGGAGTTTAGTGTGGCGGGAGTTATCTAGATCATACTTGGAGAGAATAGCATCAATATCCTGCTTACGGTCACCCGGTACATTGCCAAAGATAAGATGTTGATTAGAGGTCAGACGAAAGTCACCATCATACTCCACCTGCGCTCTAGCTATTTCATCCAGAGCTGTTTTCATTTGAAGGCCAGGAGAGTCACGAACTCGTCCATTCTCAATATAAAGACAATAGTTCCAAGTACCATTTACCCCCTCGGTCCATCCGTACCTATCGCTATTGTCAGTAAACTTGTAAGGGCGTGCCTTTTGTAGCTTATGGCCACAGCGGGTCTCCAGCTCATTAACAAACCAATCAAAGCCAAGATCCTCAAAGGTGTATTTCAAGCGAGCGTGCTTGCGATTGGTGCGATCACCGTGATCCCGTTGGATCAGCATTATTTTCTCTGCCACATTCACAGCCTGGTCACAGGTCACAAAGCCAAGCACCTGGCCCAAACAGGGATAGGTCTTCTTATTGTTATGGGTAAAGGCCATGCCGCCACCCACTACTACATTGTACCCCAGGAGTTCTGTTCCCTCCACAATGGCAATAAACCCGACACAGTTTGAGAAGACATCGACATCATTCATAGGAGGCACAGCTATGGCCATCTTAAACTTACGAGGCAGATAGGAGGGGCCATAGAGTGGCTCCACATCTTCACTAGAAGCTACCGGGGTTTTATCCAACCAGATTTCATGGTAGGCAGGTGTCCTAGGGCTAAGATGGGCACTAAGGTCTTTAGAAAACTGCTCTACACGTTCTTGAACCTCGGGTGTGTAAGGTATAGGACTGCACATGACATTGCGATTAACATCCCCACAGGCAGCCAAGGTGTCCATGAGGGAAGCGTTGATGGCTTGGATGGTTGGCTTGAGCTTAGTCTTTACTACTCCATGCAGCTGATAGGCTTGGCGGGTAGTTAGCTTGACTGACCCACAGCCATGACTGTCACTGAGTGCACTCACTGCTAACCACTGCTTGGCTGTAGAGATACCCCCGGGTAAACGTATTCGGATCATAAAGGAAAAAGCCTTAGACAATCCCTGCTTACGACGTTCCTCGCGAAGATCACGATCATCCTGTTGATAGATACCATGGAACTTGGTGAGTTTGGTATCAGCCTCGCACAGGTACCCTGTGGTGGTGTCCGCTAGACCCTCTGCAATAGTACCACGCAGGAAGTTGGAGCCCAGTTTCATGTCGTTATCTGTTTTCGCTTTGGGGGCTTCTCCCACCTGTACTTTGTCCACACCCATAGCAACCCACACCTAGAATAGTTAATGTAAAGAGGGAGTGGGGGGTTAAGATGTGTATGGTTAATAACAAACAATATAGTGTGGTTGAGTTAGGTAAGAGGCTAGGATTGCAATATACTATCAAGGAGGGACATAGTAAGGACAGATCAGAACATAGAATGGCAAGACAACATACTAGAGGTTCCCATAAATTGTAAGCCGTCCAATAGCCATCCTCGTCCTGGTCGTCACCAATCATTAAGGGAGCCATACGCTGGGCCCCCAGGCCCTCCAATCGTTCATCCAGATCATACCCGGGCTTGGCAAAGTAGATCTTCTCATCAGGCCTTGGCCAGTAGTGGCTATCTCCCAGGGCAAACACGGCAAACCTTGTGTTACTGAGAGAAATGGTAGTGGCAAGTAAATCTTTCCAGAGATCCTTGGAGTTGGCAGTGAACTCACCCTGGCCCATAGTAGACATAATAAAGACAACATTGGCCTCTAATGCTAAATCATCCACGGAGACCTCTTCGGCAGCCATGCAATGTACTGTAAGACCACGCATAGATGCATTGCCAGCCAGACGTTGGGCCACCGCTTCACCATTACCTGTCTCAGATCCATACAGAATGACTAGTGGGGTGGTATTTAACCCTTTGGCAAGCGCCGCATAGGCTTCAGTGGCCTTTTCCTGATTGGATACATGCATACCCTCTATCACTGTCTTGGTGGAGGTGGAAAGAGCGTGTGAGTAATTAGCTGCTTTTTTACACAACTGACTTAGATTATTTTGGCGTTCTAAGAAATCCTTCAGAGTTTGTTTTGCTACCAAGGAGTCGAGGCGGAAAGGATCTCTGTCTTCCATTTCAAGCTGTGAGGAAATAACCAAGATAGGGTTAGAGGGATGGTAAGGACTAATAGTTGTATTGCATTGGACCAGGTAGTATATGGAGGCATGCCTTGGGTCTAATGATTATGATTATGATTGTGATATTTGTATGGTACGTATATATAGCCGATGCTATATAATACAAATATGACCACAGGTGTTAAGTAATATGATAGGAAAGTTTGGTTACTTGTGGGCTGGAGACGCTTTTTCTCCCATTGTTATTAGTGCTTCAACTGAAGAAATATATACATGTATATATAGTATGGTAGCATTAGAGAGAACGTATGCAAATATATCCACTCGCAGGTAAAATAGTAGTCAAAACCATAGCAAAGTATTCATGAATATAATATATCCATATAGGTTGAGCCAGCAGTACTACTATAGTACATCCTACCCCAGTTCTTACCTTGGGATTCCATCGGTACAAGGGCCATAGGCCCATATCCACTGCCCTTTTAGTCTCCTTAAGCATCTCCAGAGGCAGCGACTCATTGGTAGCCTCCACATTGGGAAGGTAAGCTAGAACTATAGAGGGGCCATTGAAGGCATCAGCCTCAACAAAGGCCTTGATGGCCTGGGTAGGGTAGGAAGACACTATCAGTGACAATACTACCTAAACATGGCCAATTAGCCCTTTATCATTTTCTTCAGCATTCATTAGTTCATCTAGATTAAATTTTAACAGTCAAGCCACTCTAGTATATAATCACCCCCTCTATCCTCTTTTGCATGCCAACCTTTTCCTCTATTTGCTTACAACCTCGGGTAATGTTTATGCAACACCAATAAACACACGCATATTCAAATTTAAGCAAAACAAAAGTATATACCTGAGTATACGAAGAATAAATAGCAATAGAGGCAACGTAACATCCACCATAATTCATAGCATACAACCCAATATCTCGCTTGAACCTCTCCAGGTCGTACTTAGGGGGCTGTGAATATGGCTGAGTGTCTATTACCAAGATATTAATATCCTCGCCAGAGGAAATCACGTGATGTATACCACTATCACTAATATCCCTTGCCCAATCATCTGACCCTACCAACCAACGAGAAGGCTTGGCCATTAAACCCTTTGTCAGTGAAAGGCTGGATAAAGCCTCCTCATTGGTGTTCTCGCTCTCACTATCAATTAACCGTTCGGCCTCCTTCGCAGCGGCAGACACTTTGATTTGATCATCACGCACCGCTAGCCACGCTATGAGGGCAGTACGAAGGTTATCGGATATAGTACCATCATTGGTGGCAATGAGCTCAGATATCAGTGTACATAGTCGGGCACGACGCTGGATATTAGCCAGGTGTATACCATACCCTTCTTCCATTGTGCCCCTACTCTGTCCCCATATAGTAGGCTTGTTCATCTCGTTAGCAACATCAAGGCGGTCGGCGAATACAAAGCTAAGCATATTAAGATAGGGATTCTCCATTACAGGCAGACTAGATACTATAGCCTCTGATGGCTCTTCATTGGTCAAGACGGATGTGTCAGGCCCCACCGTAAATCGTTTCTTGGGTCTTGGTGAAAACAGATTATCAAATACGGCCTGTATATTCCATAACATATTAACATATGGCTAGATGATACGGTATAAAGAAGGGCTATAGTGTAAATGTGATCTAATGAGAGTATACTTGAAAAGTGAAAAAATTCAACGGTGGTGCAGAAGTAAGAAGAAAACAAAACATAGCATACAATAAACCTGTGGTACATATGGTTCATTAAAGCAGGCCCACGGGGGACAGGAGATAATCACCCAGCATATATACACACCTTGGCCATAGCAGGTGAGAATACATTTCCTCTAATGTAGCAACAAGAGACAGTAGGAGTAGTGCTAGTCCAGTCCTTCTTCTCGGTATGGACAGAGGCCACCAAGTCGAGGAAGAGGGGGTTCCATCCCTGTTCACCATTACCTCCTTGTAGTATAGTCACTGAGGTGGTTGTGGGTGGAAGAACATCAACAATATGTGAAGCTGAAAAGGGCCTAGGCATGCGAACGCAAAGCACACCCACACTCTTTCCATCTTTGTTTAACTGTTCTACAGTCTCTGTAACAACTGCACCAGCCACACCAACAGCCACAACAACTTGAGATGCCTGAGGGGAGCCAAGGTACTCGAAGGCCTTGTAACGATGTCCTAGAGGGATGGCGAGGCAATCCAAGATAGTATCCACAACATCCCATGTATTATCATTGTGTTCAAACTTATTACTAAGGACACCTGTGAGGCTAGTAGTCAATAGTGAATTTCAAAAAAATAAAATGGGTGGACTACTAATAATAGTAGCTCATGTGGAAAGAAGAAATTACATATGTAAATAAAAAGAATGGTCAGTGGACCAATGAATGAAAGTGGGAAAGCAAACGGGGAGTAAATAGAGAACAAGATCATAATAATATAGTACTACAGGAACCAAAGACTGATCGAAAACCATGGGCCTTTCCTTTTCATATTACAAAAGAATAATGGCTAATAAAACAAGTAAACAAATAACTGTTGAGACTTACCAGGCTATGAGTATGTTATTGGACACTAATTATAAATATGTATGTGTGTACTAAAAATAATATATTCCTATGTCAACTCGAGATGGTCTGTTAGATAAATAAAAAAGCAACTAAATGGAAAATAGAAAAGTGGAGTAATGGTGAGTGACAAATATTGAATAAAGGTAGAGATGAAGAGAGAGAACAGGAAATATAGCATAACAGAAACCCAAATTTACAAATAAATATACCAGCCATGAATCCCATTCCTGGTGGAGATGAGTATAAAAGGGGAAAACCGTAAATTACTACTCAGAAAATGTGTATCAACTCAATATGTTAACAATCTATCTACGCTCTATACTTGACCTCCAATCCCAGTGTAAATTTATGATACAAATTGCACTTTCTTTTTCAAAATAAACAAATTCAATATTGGCTGTACCATTACAATTGAAGTCAAGCACTAACTATAATCAAATTATTTGAGTACAAAACTATATATAAAGTACATATCCGTATGTAATCCAGTTTGCTCTATTTCTATATCGGGTCCTTAAACAGGACCATCGGCATCAAAAACCGCTTTCTGCTTTGGAGCTTTCAGAAATCATGCAAAATATCCATACAATTGACCTGCAAAATAAAAAATTGAAATTTTCAAATAACTGTTTAACCTGTTAGTATTTACTTATTACCGTTCAAAAAGGGGGTATATACCAGTAAAAGACGTTAGTAAAGCTGGAAACATGAAAAGGACATTACATGCATAAATACAAACACTCACTATCAAGTTGTGCCTCGTTAAGAATATGGATATAAGTATTTTGTGTGGTTATCCCATCGTGGAAGTGAATAACCGGGGTCTTTGTAACCTGTGAAATAACATGAGCAGCAACAGAAAAGTCATAAGCCTCCTGTGCTGTTTGGGAAGAAAGAAGAATGGTTCCAGCGGTATACACATTTAGAATATCCTCTTCGGATGCCGAAACATGAAAAACGGCAGAAACATCTCGGTCTGCTAAATTTTGAATAACAGAAATTAAGGGTACAAGGCTATCCGCGTCTGTAAGCACTGTCAACATCTCTCCCTTCTCGGCACTGGTCATGAGAGCAGAATATGCTCCAGCAGCATTGTCAGTCTTTGCAAACTTGGGAACGATTCCATCAGAAGTTTTTCTCAAAGATATCCAGCATTTCTCTGCCTCCACCCCTCCCAATCCCTCCCCCAAAACAAAAATACGCTCACTTAAAACATAACTAATGTTACCAACAACCTCATCGACACTTTTGAGTTCGCCGGCAGGTTTGTTAGAGCCTATACCCAGAAGCTTTCGTGCATTGTAAACGGCAAAGGTTAATGCAAGCATTTCGCCCTGATGTCAAGCTTTACAGGTAAGGCTGATTTAAATGAGATAGAGGTAATTAATGTAATACAACTATATGGGATATCTCTGTACGTGGCTCTATTTTTTTCATGTATTCTTTCATTTCGTGGTTGTGGAAGCACAATTTATGCCAGTGCCACGTCTAATTCACAAATTCTTGAATTGAACATTTACCGTAGGCTCACGGTCAATAAAATAGGACTCATATATTGGTCGCGTCTAATCAAGCATCAGTACGTCATAAAACGTCCATGAGATTACGCCAATATATGGCCTCCTATCTGAGTTCATCTCCGCTTTGTTGGAAGAACCTACGGCCTCCCGTTTGATCATGATTTTTTAGCACCTGATTAATTTATAGCCAATGAATAATTGTTAATTAAAGTATAATTATTTTATGTATGTTTATTAGCGAATCATGTAGTTCTGAAGTAGCTCAGTAATTATTATATTTAAGGCCAACTAACAAATAGATCTATTTAACCTTGATTGGCTATTCAGGTTTTTATTTTATGAATTGTTGCTTTTCTTGTTATTGAAGAGGCTATTTCCTTGTATGGCTTTCGACTAATATACCTAATAAAACCAGATTAATCAAAATTACATAGTGGTTAAATTAAGTGTGCTCTTTAATCCATAAAAATAATTGCAAAATGCACTATAATTTTATATTGCCAGGTTTTATTAATTAAAGTCATGTGAATATTTGATCTAGGCTCGCCATTTAGTTCACTTCCAAAAATATTTTAAACAATTTGTATACTACAGGCCAAATACGTAACACATCTACTATATAATACGGGGCAATAATTGGTTGATTGATTTACGTTTTGAAACAAACAGGTACAACTTAACGTAAAAGTTATGTTGCTGACCGAGTTTTATTATATGAACAAAAGGGTGCATGATTTCAATTCCAGTACAGGACTAACAGACTTAATTCTTAAAAAATATGAAATATATTCTCAGTTGGGTTACAATCATCAGCCACTACTATTCAGTAGTGTATTAGGTAGGTATTGGTATATTTATCTATATTTCCATTAAGGCTTTCAGTGATTACGATATTTCATAATCAAATAGTTCCTATAAACGGTTGCGAAGCACTTAGTTGAGTTATTTGGGTTTTTCTAAGGTTGATTATTAATTTGCCACTGCGTTGGACTGATTGCTCACTTTCTTCGTTAGTAGTGGTGGCTGAAGAAGTTTGTAATAGCTGCAGCTGTCAATCTATTTTATAAAAATTCAACTTCTACAAACGTGACCTAAAACCTACCTTTCCCTATGGACTTGCCTGTATACAAGAAGACACGGCAATACCACACCACATTCAAGACATTAATTCCAAAAAACAAATATATATATATATATATTCGGTAAAAACATCTCTAACCAGCGGTTTTAATCCAATGTCAAACCAGGACACAGGAGCCATAAAATGGCATATGAACTTTACATGCACCATTACTCATTCCAAACACTACCTTGAATAACACTTATTAAATGCTAATTCAGTTAATACATACAACTTCAAATATTAGCTCCATGCAAACCTATCTTACGCTATGCTCATTCATTTTTTGTAAACAATAAGAAGGGGATACTTGAGCAAAAATATCATTACATTGCACATCAAGTAGCAAAATAACCTAAATAAAATAAATATATATATACCAGAAAAGAAAGATCGGGGATACATGAAACAATGCTTGAAATTGTACACCTATATAAACCTACCATGTATAACCTTATGAACGTAGGTTATTCTTACACATATAGTCAGTAATACACTTTTTGAAGACTGTATCCTCAATGCTAAAATTTAAAATATAACAATCAAAACTAATTTTCATTAGGTGTTATTGTCTATAAGATGAAGAGTTAATAGTTTAGACCTTCTCGTACAAGAACATGTTGCCGTAGGTGGCACGGACAGCATCAATAATAAACTCTCTATCACGAATAATGACGCGCTTGCCTGCCCGGGCAACACGCTCGGCAATCAATACCTTAGCAGACTGTAGAAAAAGAAAAAAAGTAAGCTTCAGATAGATTCCCTTAGGTCCACGCAATAGTAATAGCTTAAAAAGGCAATGATTTAAAGAGGATTACTAATTCCAGAAAATGGGGCACCGTGGAAGATAGTTATTTATATACCATTCAGAATCGTCTTCTTTCTATAAATTTGACACAAAGTTAGAAAAAAAAATTGGTTATAGAGGCTCTGTAATGTAAAATGAATATAAAATATACTATCATACTATCATTTTAAACCTGAAATATATAGCTATTCGAAAATCAAACAACAATGTCCAAAAAATCTGGAAAGGGCTTAAATCAGTATTACCATCACAAACCATAAACAAAACACCATCTAAAGTCTATATCTCTTATCTACAACTCGAAGAACAGTTACAGTGCATATAAAGCATATGAAAATTACTACTAACAATAGTGGCAGACGTAAGACTAAACATAAGATGCTTAATATAACACACCTCTTCGATGATAGGGACAGCACAGTTTGGCTTATAAGCTACATCCTCAAAAACGTACTCCTCAAGACCCTGATCCAGAAGAAGCTGTGCCATTTGGTCTATGGTATGATAACATGGTTAATAAGAATTTATTATTTCTATGAACTGTTGTTTGGATCTATCTTGACTCTGCATTCATTCATTATTCGCATAAACTATACCATTCCAAACATTATATCTTGGCTTTGTATTATTGAAATGTAATCATTTTGATTCTCATGCATCATAACTTATGCAGTATTTGATTCTTTAAACATAAAGTCAAAACTTCAAAAATACACACCTCCGTGGTAGACGTTATATTCGTCAGTTGCCAGAGGAATAATGGGCTTTACTCCAACCTTCACGGCGTGGCCTCCAAGAGCACGATTATCACGGGGGAAGCATGGGCCACCATATGAATAACCAGGCTTAAGATATTTGGTGCCAATACGAGAGTCCGCACCAACCGCAGCAAGAATTTCATACTTGTCGGCCCTAGATGAGAAAAAGAAAATAAACATTAGAGAGACAAGAAACAGCTATCAAGACCGGTGTATTTGAGATATATTAAAGTGGAATAAAAAAATATATGAACAATATAATACTAAGCTTCAGTTAAAAGAAAAAGAGAATTAGCAGCAAAATGAAAGTCGGGGGGTGAGAGGTTATAAATAAATCTAACCACATATTATGGACCAAAGAAAACCAAAAACAACGAGAATGCATACCCAGGGGTATTATCAGCAATATCACCAATCATATTGGCGTAAGAGATTTTAGTGGTAACAAAGCAGTTGACAGCCAGCTTGGTAATTTCTGAGGACGC
This sequence comes from Ichthyophonus hoferi, assembly GCA_002751075.1. NCBI lineage: Eukaryota > Ichthyosporea > Ichthyophonida > Ichthyophonidae > Ichthyophonus > Ichthyophonus hoferi. The sequence goes on from NAOQ01000819.1 coordinate 23,805, forward strand.
CAAGGACATACGAGCAATGACAGGTTTGTTCTCAACAACGTGAAGGAAAATCTTTTCAATCTCCTCACCAGATTTTGGGTTGTCCTCGCCAATCAGTACCATATCGGGGTTAGACTGACCACGAAGAATATCACCTTGGGCAATAAACTCGGGATTGTAAACAATACTACAACCTTCGCAATCTTTAATGAGTTCCTTTGCAACATTATCACAGAACTGTGGCATAACGGTACAGCCAATGACAAGAATTTTATTCTTGATCTGAAAAAAGAAAAACACGTTAATTAAAACAGGAATGAACATCATAAAGCGGGTTTGAACCCACTAGGAATAAAAAGAAAAAAATAAACATGGTTGAAATTTTATAGAAAATATCCTTTTGGTTACTTCCTTTACCCTAGCAACCGAGGATAAAGGATAATTTTTGATCTGAAGAAGAAAAACACGGTGATGAAAACAGGGATGAACAAGCAACATCAAATAGGTCTGAATCCACTAGGAATAATAAGAAGAAAATGAATATTGTTGAAATTTTATAGAAAATATCTTTCCGGCTACTCCCTTTACTCTATTTTCTATAGTACACCAAAAATATTATTAGTAACACATACCTCCATCTTGGCAAGCTGCATAAGAACTTTAGTGACATGTACAGTGTCATAGTGTCTGGAGCCACCGCAGCTAGGTGTTTGCATGAGAAGGAAAATCACTCCGTCTGTATGGTTGGTAGCTTCAGCAAGACTAGTGGTAGCGCGGAAATTCTTGGAATCCTTCAAAAGCTGTGTCACTCCAGGCTCGCGTGCTTGGAATGTCTGTGGAAGCCAAATAAGTATTAGAACTAGATACTTGCAGTAAGATTGCAACAAAAAGAAAGGTAATGAAGTAGACAAAAGAAAGGTCTTCACAAGTGTTCTTAAAAAGCATAAAAGTGTATGGACAGCTTCCCCAACACATGCACACATTAAAAGCGGTATAATACAATATATATTATCAAGATAGTTTAACATATTTATAGGTGCACAAAAGACCAAGAAATTCTCTGAAATTTCCGCCAAGTAAGCAGAGCCAATAGCGCACAGCTATTAATTAATAATAAACAGAATTTTTTTCGTATGAGATTGATTTTAGAAAAGAAAAATAGTCTACAAAGATGAAGCAAAACATTTTATGAAATAGTCACGATGTCAATCCAAAAATAGATGGGTAAACTTTAAAGCTCTGACTTTTTAAAAGGAAACTCAATAAGACGATAAAACATGCCTTCTTATTTAGAGCGTCAACGTAGTCGGGAAAAATATCAACGCCGACAACATCATACCCAGCGCGCTCCATGCTCAAGGCCCAACAGAGGCCAAGTGCGCCAACCCCGACAACAGAGACTTTCCCGTTACTCATATTTTAAACAACGCAACAACTAAAAATTAAATTACTCGGGAGATTCTATAATAAATAAAGCCTTTTTATGGCGGCCTCATCGCTAAAGGTAATTTAATTTCAGTAATATATATACCTGACTTGGAAGATATTTTTAATATAATCTGCTATTCTATTCATGTACTAATGTAACAATATTTTAATATGTTTTATAGCCAATAATATTAATGCATGAATAGTTTATAAATTGAGGCAAACAATTTTATTCAGCGCAAGATATATTCTTGTCACGATCTGCTCTAATTGAATTTAGTGCCCAAGCTGAAGAAGTTTACTGGTAGAAAATTATAGATAGATCGAACGCATAAATCATATACTCTCCTAATCAGCTTAAAATATAAAATATAATATAAAAAATTATGTTATATTGTTCAGTTGTATATAATAAGTTACATTAAAAGTTTATGCGTTAAGAAGCGTAGTTAATCTCTCTCTTGCGTGGATGACCAAACTAGTCCAGTAGACCTAGATATGTCTAGATTTCAGATAAAAAAAAATTATTAAGATAACGCTGAAATTTAACACTCCACTACACCCAATTACATATTCTCATCACTATTGATAGCAAATCACACAACTAATTTTTTAATTATTTAGTAATATACCTTTGACTGTAATAGCCCATCTATATGATAGTTTTTATTATTCGATTTGATAATCTGTACAAAATCTATATGATTAACTCAACTAGGGCTAGATGGGTATTACGGTACATGTTGCTGCCTTATTGATAATTTTATTTGAAACATAAGTAACGTACTATAATGGAAAAAATCGGTCCTATATTATGTTGAACTATATATGATGTAAACGAATAATAATAATAATAATAATAAATAAAAAATGACTTTTAAAACCATGGAGCCATTGGAATTGACAAATCGAATAAGCTACAATCATTCATATACTAACCAATGGCAATCACACATTCATTAATCGAATTGCTTGGCCCCATTTGTGATTGAATTTATAGCTTTTAAAATGTGACTAAGATCTCCGAATTTGCATCCCAATTAAATTCCTGGGCTCCTGATACCCCATTTGCTTTATAAATAGCCATCTAACAAAGTACTAAATAATTGGCTATTTTCGACTCTTTCATAAAATTTTTGATAAATTCTTGTCGATCTCATTTGTCAAAGTTGTTTTAGTCTTAAACCACACGTCTGACTAAGGGAACTTATTTATATTGAGCCTCCCGCACATCTTACGTATTTCCGTGGCAACAAAAAAAGCCTTATGACTGAGAGATTGCATTTTTTGATAAATAACCGAAAAGGGTTTAAATTAATGCAATTATGTATTTACATATTTTTGTTTAAAGCAATATACTCTTTACTCATCCTCTTTTCCTATGAGTTATTATCATGGTATTTTTTTATTGCTCAGCAATCGATATCTATCCGTAACTATCTTTATCTTATCTTCTTATCTTGTTAAAGGTGTATAACAACTAATCTAAATGACGTCATTACTAGGAGTATGGTGTGTGACGTGACCTAATATGCCCGTGGGAATCCAGAGAACACGTGATGTATAAATCATGAACATGCTCGCCTGGGAACCTATGTACCGATCGGAGATCTGTACACAATTTTAATTTAACAGGCATCCAGTTGTAATTATTTCTCAATTTGCGCAAATTGATAGTCTAATGCTGATTGGCACATGCCCGCTTTAAGGGATTTTATGTGATTGGGTCATTCACAGCTGGTACTGAAATATAAAAGCTTTAATTATAATTTCCAATAAACTCTGCTTTATAATTGAAGTATGAAATACGAGGAGGCACCTAGATTATAATATTTCCACCCCTCTATTGGGTAGATGAAATGAGATATATTTCATCCTGAAAAAAATATTGGTCTAAATTTAACAGCTTATACTTAACTGTGATCCTTGACTAGGGCAATTATTTTTATATCTTCGATATGGAAAAAATAAACATACATTAACTAAATGCTATTTTTGATATACCATGTGCCTGGATTGTAGAGGCACCTACACAAGTATTCTCTATTGGTTTGACTTTTTCAGATTTGACTAGTTGGCCCGCTAGTAAATCATCTGTGTGATAAATTTCTATCATTTGAGAATCAAAAATAATAATATAAGTTGAGAATTGAAAACGGTAATGGAAAATAGTCACAATAGGTAGCTTGACTATTGTCTTAGGAAACTCTATTGGTGTTAAATGTTAAATACTCAATATTCGATCAAACTTAAACCCGCCAATGGCAAAGGTCTGGCGACTATGTTAACCTGCTAAAAAATTAATTAAAAATAT
>NAOQ01000820.1:0-19455 GCA_002751075.1 Ichthyophonus hoferi
CCATTACCATTACCATTACTATTACTATTACTATTACTATTACTATTCCTATTACTATTACTATTACTATTACTATTACTATTATTAATAATATCACCATTACTATAAATAATTTATCTATAACAACCACATTACACAGGCACATCATATATACGTCATCCCTAGCAAGCACTACACACCTTGCCCACTCATATTCGGAGGAGGATATTGCATATTAGCCCCCTGGGGTCCTTGTTGCATACCCGGTGGCGGGCACTGGCTTATCATAGTCATGGAAGTAGGCATGGATTGACCTACGTGTTGCGTCATTCCCTGTCCTACTGGTGGTTGGTTGCTAGGGAGGGGTTGAGATGAAGGCTGCAATAACATACCATTACTTTGATTAACAGGAACAATTGTTTGAGAGTTTTGCGGCTGAGTAACTGGAATCCCTTGTGACAACGGTTGTGGAATTTGACCACTTTTACTATGGATACTAGGTAGAACATTAGTTGCAATACTTGTATTAGTCAAAGAATGAGACCTAGTAGGAGAGGGAGGGTCTGACGTCATACCCATTGACTGGTGTGCAATCAAGGATGTTGGTGTAGATGGGGATTGAATTTGTGCTTGCATCGATTGTGTAGACTGTGTACATGCTTGTACAAGTGTTGTACCACTTGACCTCTTTGAAGGAAGAATTTTGGTAGGAGAGGGATCACGGGAAGGTGTGGTTGGAACATGTGTTGAAACTTCTTTATCTTTTGATTCTTTTGACTCATCTTCTTTATCAACCCACCCACCACAACTACTCTCTTGCGATTGCGTAGGTGACTTCATGTTTAGTGATGGACTAGCGGTGGGGTTGTTGTGTAATGATTCATGCGAACCTGATAGAGGAGTAATGGAAGAAGAGCGCTTGGAGTGTTCAGAAGGCAACACTCCGCTAGGAGATGGCTTGGACATGTGTAAGTTGATGTGTCTAATTATATATGAAAGTAATAGTTCATGTGTGCGTGTCAATGCGCGTAATAATGTACTTAGAGAAAGAAGGGAACCAAGTGACTACGCCAACAAAATCCATCTACATAACAACCCCTTCCAGAACTGGTTCACTCTTTCACTCCTCACTATATCAACTCTCTTTAAGAGAACACTACGTGTAACCGCAAATTGTTGTCTTTAGCATGCTTTGGAAAGTATATAGTAAAAGTATTTCTCTCACACGTAGAGAGATAGTAGTAAGAGTAATAACACTAGTATTAGTATTAACAATAGTATTAGCATGTAAATAGAAATAGGAATAGAATAATTACACTATATTATACCTATATGCTCCCGTTTGATCTCGCACCACCTACTAACGGGTGACGACTGTTATTTTTCCCGGCTCAGATTAAAATATAAAGAGCTAATCAAATTATATGTCTAATTTCATACTATCACCATCACCACCGCAGATTTTTTTGGGTTTTTTCATTTCCACGAGAAACTGGATTTGCATTTTTCAAAAAAAAATATATATATATTTCTATTTTTCAGTATAAAGTAAATTTGCATAAGCAACTAATATATAAATAAAAAGATGACATACTGCCACTATAATAGCCACAGTTATAATATCATTTAAGATAAAACACAAAAGTTCTACAATGATTTTAAATGTGTTCAAAGTATTAACTGTAATTGCGCAAAAGCTAGTTAGTTACTAATGGCCTACTTTGCAACTGCAATTACGTTATAATTACGTCATGTTAAAGACGTAATTATGCTTTATTATGAAACCGTTATTACTGGTCGATGGCTTATCAAATGATATTATAATATTATAATTATGATTATTTAAATAAATCTATGTAAATCTGCCTCATGGCTATAGGTGAATTGTATATATTATCTGTGCATATGCACACGTAAAGATATTAATTATTTGATCATATATATACGTATATATGCGTTTATATATAATCTACTTAAACCCTAATTTATAAATCTAGTTGGTTCAACAGGAAGTTAGCTCAACAAGTCAAATCATCTATCTACAATTAAACTTATCAACTATTGCTGTGCCAACAGCTCCGTGTTTCAAGTGTTATTGCGTTAATCTGTTAATCCAATCATAGGACATAGCTCCTTCTATATTTTTATTGAATTTTTATATTAGAAATAAAGATATATTTACTATTACCCATTACCCAGGCGTAGTTTCCTATAGAATGTAAATCAATTTATCATGATATTATATGTCATATAGGAAAGCGCCATACTGAGACCAATTACATTCTTTTACGCAATGTGGCTCTTCGCAAATCTATTAATATTGGCTATATGTCATATAATATGTCTTGCCACGTATATTATCCAATTGTATGGCGACACTATCATTTTTATCTTCATATTTTTCTTGTTACTTTTTCTTTCTTTTTTTATTTTGTATAGTTTGAACAGAGTTTAAAATTAAAATTATATTTAAAATTATGTTTAATTTTAGCATAGCCAAGCCAGGTCAGTAGTTTAAGGTAACTCTACTTGAAGTACCAGTTCATCTCTAATCGAGTCGGACGGGGGTTCGAATCCGGACTACAACATTTGATATACATAGCAACTGTGGGGTATGCATTAGAGTATAATAATATTTAATAGAGTAATTATAATATAATATATTGTAGTATATATTATTGCATGTATAAAAGTGTGATAGTATGTGTAATAGGGGGTATGATAGTATATGATCTCATTATTCATTATTATATTACATTGCTATATGTTTAATTTTAAGCCAATTATATTGTAGCTAATTATATTATGTCCAATAATATCATAGCCAATAATATTATAACTAATAATATTGTCCATCTAGTTAAAGTTATATCTCATTGGTGCGTGGTTTTATCTTACCAGATTTTCGCGCCAACTTTTCAGCTTTCATTCTTTCCATTAGGCGGCTACTACAATATTGCCTTTTTAGTCATGATGAATGTTGAAATGAATATCCTTAAAATGATGCATATTTTACAAATAGATTATTAATATAAAATTGAGCTGCAACAACAATTATATATTTTTTATAAAATTTTTTATAAAAATTCTATAATGGAGACAAAAATTTAAAAATTAAACAAAAATGCTACAGGTCCACGTTGGAATTGCGGGAGCCATAAAAAGCCATTAAATGGAAATCATTGGTTCAAGGATTTTAATTTGTTCCATATTAGGTTATTTTTAACTGGTGAAATTTTCTGGCAATTTTTAAACCTATATGATGTATATTAGGTTGTTTATAATACTACGGCATTATAGTGAAAGTGTACTGTTGATGCTTTTACTAATTATTTGCAAGAGACACTGATAAATATGGTATATTTCTTAGAGGGGATGTAGTTGGCTTGGTACATTGGCATGGATTCTACCAAGTCATTTCTTAAATCTCATAAAGAAAGTCCTTTTTGTAAGTGCAATGCAGTGTTGCAAACTAGTGGTTTCAAAATATTATTTTGAGCTAATAGCTTATTAGCAATGTGGTTTCCCAGTGAGGACATACATGTAATGTGTTGTCCGGTTTATTTTTTGCACATTCGCTTTTAATACAACTGGTAGTAATTAATGTTAATGTTTATTCTGCTTCCTACACGAGCTTAGCAATACTTAACCACATATACATGTCTTCTTTTAACCTTTACTAAAGTGTTTCTGCAGATAACTCTACACATTTTTTTACATTATTCCTTTTCTTTTTACTTTATATATTGCATTCTGTAAAAATAAGATTTGTGCACTTTATATGCTTGTGTATCCACAATAAACTGTACAGTATTTTTAATCTCTTTGATTTCTTTTTCCATCTCTAGATCTTAAAAGGCCTTTGTCATCTCCTAAGCCATACCCTGGAAATATTTTAGAAGGGGGCCTATGGTATGCTGGTTTTGTAACTGAGGAGGCCATTCCGTGACCTCATTCCCTGAATTTCTTTAATGTTAGGATGCTTCGAACAAGGGAAGTAGTGGTCCTTTGCTAAATTCTAAGATCTGCAGATGATACTGTTGGGAAAGTGATCGTAACACTTAAATTTTTTGTTATGACCAGAAATTCTGATCAAATATTGCAATCACAAACGATCCATTAATCTACTAAAATTTCAGCGTGCCGGGAGTAATTGGAATAATAGCTTTATTAGTAATCTCGCTATTAGTAAAAATATAGTACAATTAGTGATTTTAGTGGTTTAAGATATGCATCTAGACCAGACCCAATCAGAAATAAATTAATATATTGCATAGTAATAGTCACAATATTTTTTATCTAAAATTAACAACCCAATTGTGCACAATTGTAAAAGTATAGAAGAAGGTTTGCTCTGCTAGCATTCTCCACAGTGCTAAACAAGCATGCTAAAGACATGCATGATTAGAAAGTGCCAACCATCAAGTTAACCCGCTCGAAATATCAATAAACCTAATTATCAGCGGATGTCCAATCAGCAATATAAATTACCCATCCTTCTACATGATATTATTTAAATTAAATTTTGATGGAGGATAAACAAACCATAATAGCATACATATACAAAAAACATAAAGTCATTCCTCAAATTACAGATACTGCTGATACTCAAAATGTATTTATTCCAATTAATACTGTGGGGTCTAAAATGCACTGAATTAAAGTAGACTCAGCTGTAGAGACATCAATCGCCATGCTATAAACTGACTATGATCCAGAAACAAATTTACTTTAAGCTAAAGTCCAGATTCCATTACTACCACTCACTTCGCCATTGCCAATTTTATCCAAGTCAGATTCTATTTTTAATCATTGTCATATGTACAGAAGGGCTGGAGAAACAACTGTGTGAGAATGGGGATTGCAACACGAGAGAAAGTGGATGTGTTAGCCTCAGAGTCCCAGGACGTTCAGATTATTGGTGAAAGTAAAGGGCCAATATGAAGTAATTATTTTGATTATCTTGTTGCGTATTGCCAATGGCCACTTTGAAGAAGCCTTTGCTTTCCTTCATTAAACATAATCAGTTATTTTATGGCAAGGGTACTTCTTGTAAAATTACAATTTTCTTTGATACTCTTATTACTAACAGTAGCATAGATCAATGCTACAGTAAGTTGAGGTAGTAATGGCCGCAGCATTGTAATTGAAAAAGGAACAGTTATTATCAGAACTTTGTTAGTGGAACTCTGAGAGATGAGTTTTTGAAGAATGAGTTGTATATGCCAAACTGTTACAACCAGAATTTCTGGTTAGACAATATTATCAAATACCTACAATGTTTCTATTATTCTAAAGCGCCAGGAGTTACTGGAATAATTGCATGTTCAGTGTTCAAGCAATGCATACATTATATCACACAAACATATATTATTATTATTATTATTGTTTATTATTATTATCTACAATTTTCTAAATTCAATAAGCTAACAAAAATGTGGACGTTATCTCAGTAACTGTATTAGACACATGTTTGAAAATGCAGAAAACATAGCATACTACTAATAAAAAAGATCCTGAACCAATCGGAAATAAATTCCGATTAATGAATGGTACATGGGATCTTGGATTAAACTCCTAGCTAGTGAAAGCCCTTAAGCAAAAAAGAACGCTAGCTGTGCTAGTATTTGATACAGGCTAAGTCACCACAATGCACGACTTTCATATAGCAACCAATAATCATTAGTTTCTATTAAATAAAATAAACCAAAAAAAGAAGCCATGCCTAACAAACAAATAGGAAACATGCTAGGGAACATACACAAATACAGTACATATTTTATTTATACACACAGTTCCACCAATACTATTAGGGCATTGTTGTCGATTGACGTCGATAATCAGAAAAGAATAAAAATACATTTGACTCTACTTAGCTGAACAGACATTTCACTTATATCTGATATACAACTAGGAGTAATAAAGGTTGATAAATTAGAAGAAGATGACGTAGGAATGGATATAGCTAACGATAATTTTAAATTCACTCATATTTTCAATACAAACTGCATATCTTCATTGGTTAGTGGACTTGATATAATTGAACAAGGTTATCACATGATTATCAAAGGATTTTCAGGGATATTCGCTCTTAAAAATGATATTGACATAATTTTGGAGTATGAGAAGGTTCAAAGAACGCTTTACATTTATAGCGATTATGTTAGAAATATGAACAAATTATTTAAGAAAAAACTACCATCCTCAGAAAACAATTTGGTGAATAAAATGACTTTACATAAAAGACATGGCCATGTAAATTTACAGGTGGTGAAGTTGACAACCAATAAAGCAGGGTCGTCTTGTCTTCATTGAATAATTTCATAAAACTAAGCTACCTTGATTTTGCCAAGGTTAAGACTAAAACTATAAACTTTTCAGTTAGGATTGACAAAACAACAGCTAAACTTGAAAGATACTTCTTTAATTTGATTAGCCTTCTCCTGGTGACCAAATTTAGCAATAAGTATATTTTCACAGTAATACATGAATAGTCTGGCTGGACACAAATGACCCATTAGAATCTAATCATGATATTTTTAAAACATTTTAAGTGCTGGTATAAGGATGTTGAACAGGCCAGTGGGTGTAAGATCAAAAAGGTATGGAGTGGTAATTATATTAAATTTCCTAAAAACCCATTTAAGGATTATTTGAAACTCTATGAAATAGTGCACTTAAAACCTAACATGTCTGGTAGTGAATAACATAGTATCTGTTAATGGAAGAAAGGAACTATTGTCAATATAGCATGATCTATGTAAGTATGATTTTGGCTTATGTCCCAATCAGTTTATTAGTTGAATATGTATTAAATCAAGCTTATATTTATAGTTTGACCTCTAGATCTGCTCTGCTGGGTCATGCTTCTCTATATTATCATTGGACTAATGGTCAACTCCACCTACTGAAAATTTGAAATTTTAGTGATGTCTGGCTGTTTCAGTTACTACTAAATTTAAAATTTCACATCTGGGGTACTGAGGGTATTTTTTGGCTACTAATGTGTTAAAAAGGGATTCAGAATTTTGGTCCCATTTTTTAATTATACAATATACACTGTAAGATCAGCTATCTTTTTTTAAAAAAAAAATTCCTTTGCATGACATTCAAATCTAGTTGAAACCCTTTTTCTAGGATTGGAAAGGGTACTTATAATTTTGATAGTCATTCAATTTTCAGTGGTACAACCTCTTCTGATAGGAGCACTGTAATTTGTGAGAGTTAGTTCCATGCCATGAAAGCTACATTTAATGATGGATCTGTTAAATTAACTAATCCTGTCAGTAACCATATTGTCCCAATAAATGTTGTGAAATTATTGTTCAAGGAGAGAGAGATCATGATAATTCTGAAGCCACTAACAATCAATTGTGGCTCCAACAACACTGAAAAGAAATTAATTTTAGAGATTTGGAAGAACAAAAACAATATCATTGGTGGTAAGTATTCCAGTGACTCTGAATTGACTCCTAATAGTTTTAAGGTTACAAGGTGAATAATTGCCAGATCCATAAATTGTTTTAACTGTTGGTTCTGGTGGCAACACACAGGATGCATGCGCTATGGGTTCTATGATTGGTTTTCCGAATAAGCCAAAACAGTGTTATGGTATTCCAGATATACTTAAATTTGACCCCCTACTAAGCCCAACGTCTGGGGATGCCTCTACCGATGAATGGATTCTGTTTCCATATTTATTAAGCTCTCAAAGAATGAAGTTGGATAAGTCAATCTCTGAAATAAAGGAATAAATTTAACCAATGGGGTTATCAATATGTTAGGAAAGTATAACGTTGTGGGGAAATTCATGCTTACAGTGTATTTTTTCCATCTCCAACCCAGGAATTTTAATTTATCATAGGTTTTGATGGGCAACTACTGCACAATTTAACTAAAATCTGAATTTAAAGGATCTTGGGTTTGAGATATTGACATTTATTGAACTAAATGAAAGTTTTATAAAATATTATTTTTAGGCTGCAATTGAGGCATACAGTCGGAGTGCACCCAAGACTATTATAGAGGCATTCCTTTTTTTTTTTTTTTTTGGAATAACAACATTGAGATTAGGGGTGTAATACAGAGTTAAAAGTACTCATTGATCATGGCAACTTCAAACTAGCTAAGTAACTAAAGGAGATTTATCCACTACAACCACTTTGGGTATTAACCCATAACGTAGACTCAGAAAATACTTCGAGAAAATTCAAAGCATGTCTTGTGATTTGGGAGAATGCACAGCATCCCAATCAGTACCAGGTGATCAGTGGTCCTGTGGCCACTTTGACGAGCATTCCGGTTGTTTTGTCTTTGGTCATGAATATAGGTCTATATGGCATTCAGGCTGATGACACCCAGGTGCTCCTCAATGAGCATCTTCAGGTTTCCATTTACTAACATCAACCCAAAGGTTATGTTGATTTGAATTTTTCCAGCTATATCTAAAAGTTATCAAAATCCTCGTATGGTTTGTGTGAGTTCTTTTGGTTTGATATGTTACCTAATTAACTTTCCTTAATTCTCTGGGGTTTTCATACCACACTTAGATGCTTTCATTTTTTCACATGCCAGGATGGTGGTGCCACAATTATCATATGTGTACATGTTGACAATTGACAATTTAATTTGTTTATCACAAGTCAAGAAAGATGGGTTTTTTTTTGTTTTTTGTTTTTGTTTTTAGTTTTATATAGATTTTTCTCTATATAATTTCTATATATAAGGAGCTAAAGTTTTACATGCCTTCTTTATGGCAGTGGGATACTGTCTTCAAAGTAAAAGATGGTTGACTTCCTCATATTCCTGGGGATAAAACCAACAATACATAAAATTATATGCATATGTATAGGGTTTAGGCTATATCATATATGACACATATAATTTAGAATAACATATTATACAAAGTAAAATACATGTACTATGATTTGACAAAACTGTTTGCCGTAGCTCTTGAGTGAATGAATCACCCATCAAATTTCTTATATTTATTGCATAGTAATCGTACGAAAATTAGCAATTAGTGATTTAATATGTTAAAGTATGCACAAAGGCGGATGAGAATCTGCATAAGACATAATAGTAATAAAGATCACGAAAGCAATAGTTTAATTGGGCACATTCAACACATCTACTATTAGGTCTTATGCAGATTCTCATCCGCCTTTGTGCATACTTTAACATAATGATACAAAATAAATTGCCATAGTTACAGGATATTGCATTTCCATCAAACCTTTCTACTATGATATTTAATAATGCTTTATCTGCATGAGTCAGTGTAAGTGATGTTATTGTGCATTATAATATCATATAATCTAATATATACTATAATAAAACAGTTCCACAGTAGTGTTCACAATGATTATTATTATTATTGCTATGCATAAATTAGTAGTCAACTATGAGAAAATGGGTTCAACATGTTGACATGAAGTCTCGATTGTCATAAATGAAAAATCTAATTATGCATTTGCGAGCAACTGGGTCCTTACTTTCAATCATATCATGCAAACCATTGGCCAATGCTCTATAAGATCTATTAGTCATAGCTGAGGCCGACTACCAATGATAATGTAGAAAAATTAGCCAAGATATATGCGAGAGTTATTTACAACAAGGATAACGTAAAGATAACTGTTTAAAATTAATCCTTGAAGATAATTTATCACTCCTTAACAAATGGCGTCTGAAAGAAGCAACTAAGTCAATATTCATACATAACAATGAAATGTTGAGGGCAGTAGCAGACATAGAAGGAAACTCGGTTTGTGAGGCAGCTCAGTTTCAGCATGTATCTATGACAGAATCGTCACTAATTTGACAGATCAAAGCCAAGAAACTATTCAATACATACAATAATATATGACATGATAAATAAAGTAGGTAATATTGAACGAGAGATCCATGCTTGATTTATCTCCAAGATTATTGTCTTGTAAAATCCATTTTATTGTCATGGAATTGGTTTATTGGTTTATAATCATGTAGTACACAGCATATCCTCGCCTTATTCGGCAAGGTATTGAGTACAGATCAATACTGATATAATAATAATAACAAGTTAACAATATAATAATCATAGTAGCATTAATAGCAATAATAGCAACCATACTATACCACTCTCAATTGCAATTATAAAAACCATGATGTGCATAGAAATAATAGGTAAGAATGTTTAAAGGAGTCAAGGATATAAGATAGATACATTATATAATATATAAGAATAATAAACATTCATAACAGCACAATGGGGCCATTTTTCGCCACACCAGCAGATTTCATTCATATCATTGTCATCCTTATGAGATATACCCCACCAATAGCAACATAGTACTATTACCTATGACCAATCATAACATGTCAACCAAAACCTAAACAGGATCATATATGGTAGAGTATTGGTTGTAGGGGTATGTAATAGGGAGGACAAAAGAACTGGATATATATATATATACAAATGGGATGCGATGAACAAAACCATAGTAGTTAATCGCAGAGATAGAATGGTCCTATTGATTGAAATCATAAACACTGACGATGGTGTCAGCACCTCCCGCGGCAAACACAGTCTTATAGGGATGGAAAGCCAGGGCTGTGACAGAGGCAATGCGCTGGCCTGATTGGGGAGATGAGATGAGGGTAGAGGAGAGGGTAAAGAAAGAAATGTAGAGAAAGAGAAAGGAAGAAGAGAGATTGGATGAAAGAGAAAAACAAAGGTGAAATGTTGTATGAGATTGTATTAGATTCTGATGGATTAGAGAACAGCATATTATAGTATACTATAGCATACCATGGTATATTATATTGTATCACACTATACTATATCACACTATATTATATTATATTATACTCTGCCATACCACACTATATTATACCACACCATATCATCATATATCACACTATACTATACCACAGTATATCATCATATATCACACTATACTATACCACAGTATATCATCATATATCACACTATACTATACCACAGTATATCATCATATATCACACTATACCATACTCGGCCAAAATACATTATATCATACTATCGTATACTCTATTCTTACCCAAGAATCCCTCATGATATTGAATAGTAGATAGTGGCTGTAGATCACTCATGTGAAACAATCTTATAGCGTGGTCCTTAATAGTTGGTTGATGGGCCCATGTTCCTCTGATATATGCACCAATGATTAGCTATCAATACATACCATATATAGGATATACCCTCCTATTATGCAATCAAACCATCTCCTTTTGAATCAAACAAACATACATATATTATAATATCATATAGTATATTGTAAGTAATAATAAATAATATGATATAATATTGCATTAGATTGTAATACATCACACTACATAATATTATATTATCTTACCTTTTTTACAAAACATTATACTGCAGAAGAATACATAATATTATAATACATTCCACTATACCACTATAACACATTACAACACATTATACTGTTATACTATAATATAATACATTGAAGTAAACACATGGGTACATAATACTACACTACATTATAATACATATTATTATATTACATTCTACCACATTACAAAACATTATACTATAATACTATAACATAATACATACGATGTAAACACAGGAGCATAGGGGTGGACTGCAAACGAACTGAGCTGTTTCACATTCGGGTGGGCTTCTACCATGGCAAGGCTATGGCTGGCTCTACCATCCCATATACACACCGTACTATCTATAGACCCTGTTACTAGGTGGTTGGTGTTGTTGTGCTGGAAGCATCCTGATTGAATGCGACTAGGGTGCTCGTTGAAGCTGAGTACCACTCTAAGAGGAAGAGAGAGAGAGAGGGAGGTATATTAGGGAAGAAAGGCGGAAGAGGAATGATATATATATATATATGAATCCTATTCAATCAACATATAACATATATAACATACTAGCAGCACTATAAACTATATATATTAATCTATATCTGCCTAGGCTCATATAAACCCACCCATCCCAACGCAAGACAATAGCCCACTCACCTCCCCTCATCACGTAGATCGTACAATCTTACGCAACCATCAGCAAAGCCTGCATATACCACATTAGGACTAACTGGATTGTGACCCATGGCTGTGGCAGACGTATCACTCCTTGTCTCTAACAACTGTGATTGGTTCATGAAAATTTAAATATATGTATAAAATGCTGCAAATTAATATATTGTACGTATACTAATCGTGTTTATTACTGGGTTAGTTTTTCAAGAAAAATATAAATAGAATATTATACAATAAATTAAAACACATTAAAAAAAAAAAAGATAGATGATTGAACAAGATATAGAAATACTTTAATCAATCAGAGGTCAATATTATATTTGTACCTTTAATAAGACAGTATGTAACATAGTATAATATAGTAAACCACTCTGATACACATCCATACATACATATACAAGCATACATATATCTTTACACGCACACACATGCATATATATATATATATATACCCGTATACATAGATACATATATACATATATATATATACCCGTATACATAGATACATGTATACATATATATATTCCCGTATACATAAATACATGTATACATATATACATACATACATGCATACATATCTACATTAACTTACCTGTGCACACATTTCTTTTTCGGCATCCCAAAATCTCATATACCCACAATCACCAGCCACTCCTACCCATCCTCTAATCTGATGCCAATCCAATAGCATTCCCGATTCCTGAAACAGCCCCTCTCTAGTCAGCCTATACATATATACATGGTATAAAAGTTAATTTTCAAATGAAAAGTGGTAGTTATAATAAGTAATTTACTGTATATCATAAAATACAACAAGCATAAACCATACAAGGTCCAATAAAACAGAAGCTTTAAAATAAATATCACTTTTAATTATATATCCCATAGTTCCCCTCTGTCTAGGTATATATGGCCTATACACATGACATCATAATGGCAACCATAAAAACAACCATATATATATATATCTCATCCATATGTACCCTTAATAAGTAATTTCACCAATTATATAGGCATCATACCCTTTGTGTGCGATAAGCCAGTAGATCGGAGAGAGCTCTCCAGGATGTGACGACAGAGCGAAGGGCAGGGTCCGCATAGTCTCGCCATACACGTACTACACCATCATCTATACAAGAGAAGGTAGGCAGCCAGAGTTATATATACGTGTGTGCAGGTATGTGTAGAAAGAGAAGAGGAAATACTGTGTGATATATCTTTATAGTATGCTATATACTATTATACTATTAAAGTATTATACTGTCTTATTATCGTAATATTATACTACCATACTATTGCTCTATTAAAATATTATATCTACCATACTATTGCCCTATTAAAATATTATACTACCATACTACTGCTCTAGTAAAATATTATACTACCACACTATTGCCCTATTAAAATATTATACTACCATACTACTGCTCTATTAAAATATTATACTATCACACTATTGCCCCATTAAAATATTATACTACGATACTATTGCCCTATTAAAATATTATACTGCCATACTATTGCCCTATTAAAATACTACACTACCATAATATTGCTCTATGAAAATATTAAACTACCATACTATTGCCCTATTAAAATATTATACTAGCATACTATTGCTATATTAAAATATTACACTACCATACTATTGCCCCATTAAAATATTATACTACCATACTATTGCTCTATTAAAATATTATAATACCATACAATCATATAGGGCATCCTTCTATCTAAAATAAAAATAATTGCTTTGCATAAACCAATAGAAAAAAGAATAGAGAAATAAACTATAACAAACATAAAGCAAATAAAACATAAAAGACAGCGGAAGTAATAGTGATGAAGATTAAATTACCACTGGCCAATAGGAGACGAGGGGTGTCCTGGGCGATCGCATATTTCATATCTGAGATATGAGCACCAGGGGCATTTCTATTGGAAAAACAGACCTGCTTCCCATTCCCCTTCCAATTGTATACGCTAATGGAGATAGGTAAATGTACTATATTAGATTAGATTAGACCAGATTAAATAAGAATATAGATATATACTTATATACCCATATAATTGTAAACACAGTATAAAGTATAGTATAATAACATATTAGTATATTCGTAAGTCGTAAGCTAGCATAAAAGTATAATAATATAACTATATAATCATCAGAATATAACAGTATTATAGTACAGTGGTATAATAGTACAATAGTACAGTGGTATAATAGTACAATAGTATAGTTGTATAATAGTATAATAGTATAATAATATAATAGTATAATAGTATAATAGCATAGTAGTACAGTAGTATAATAGTATAGTAGCACAGTAGTACATTGGTATAAAAGTATGGTAATATACCAGAATAATAGTATAATAGTATAATAGTATAATAGTGCAATAGTACAATAGTACAATAGCCTAATAGTAAAGTAGCACAATAATACAACACTGCAGCAGTAAAGATAAACAAGCAACATGACCCACTTGATAGTATCGCCACTATCCGCTACACACAGCTCAGGAAGGGAAGGGTGGAATACTATTTTATGGAGTTGACCAGGCATCTGGCCATTAGAGGCCTGGAACCGCAGGGTAGCTCTCTGTTTAACTACTGTGCCATCTTGGACTCTGGCTGTAAACAGAGAGGGAGAGGGAGAGGGAGAGAAAGAAAGAAAGAAAGAAAGAAAGAAAGAGAAAGAGAGAGAAAGAAAAAAAGAGAGAGTGTGTAGGGCTGAGTAGGTGAGAAAGAAAAAAAGAAAAAGAGAAAGAAGAATATATATATATATAAAGAGAGAGAGAGGGAAAGAGAAAGAGAAAACACCTTAACCGGTATATATCTCCTTATGCTCACAGCTCATAAAATTAAGTGGCCACAAACCTATGAAAGAGAACAACCAAAGCTATTAAAACATGCATCCACACACTACCCAACACACCTGTTGGTAGTGTATATGCTGCTAAGGTCTCTCCCTGTTGCATGTGTTTCTTATGTCTTCTAGACCAGAATTTACGCAGAAGGTATTGATCACTAAGAGTATCTATACCGCAGGAATTAGGCTGAGTGGGTCAGGGCAGCGAAGGGTTTAGAGGTGTGTGACTTGGTTGGGTTAGTACAACAAGTAACCCCAGCATGCACAATAAAATATGTAATAAAGTAGTAGGTGATATAGTGAGGTGTAAAGTAAAATAACCAAGATGCATTACACTATACTATACTATACTATAATATAAATACAATACAATACAATACATTATAATACAGTATAATAAATTATACTGCAATACACTACAATATAGTATAATACATTATAGTATAATACACTATAATACAGTATAATCAAATTTATTCTTACACGTAAAAGGGGGTGTCTCAAATAATCAGACGACCATTCGTAGAATTGAGAAATCAGGGGCTTCTTTGATTGGCTGTCGGTCCCTACTACCCATACACATCAATAGGCCAGTGAGATAGATTATAGTATGCAATATCAAGAAATAGTAAGAGATAATAAGAGAAACTAGGAGGTAATAGGAGATAATAAAAGATAATAAGAGATAGTAAGAAATAATAGGAGATAGTAGGAGATACTAAGAGATAATATGAGATAGTAAGAAATAATAGGAGATAATAGGAGATAATATGAGATAGTAAGAGGTAATAGGAGATAATAAGAGATAATATGAGATAGTAAGAAATAATAGGAGATAGGAGATAATAAGAGATAATAAGAGAGAGTAGGAGATAATAGGAAATAATAAGAGATAGTAGGAGATAGTAAGAGATAATAGGAGATAGTAAGAGGTAATAGGAGATAATAAAAGATAATAAGAGATAGTAAGAAATAATAGGAGATAATAAGAGATAATAAGAAATAGCAGGAGATAATAAGAGATAATAAAAGAGAGTAGGAGATAATAGGAAATAATAAGAGATAATAGGAGATAGTAAAAGATAATAGAAGATAGTATAAGATAATAAGATATAATAAGAGATAATAAAAGATAGTAAGAGATAATAGTAGATGTAAGAGATAATGGGAGATAGTAAGAAATAATAGGAGATAGTAAGAGATATTATATAGGTGTCAGCAACACACGTAATTTTTTAACAATATCATTGGCTATATATCACAAATTTGAAGACCATTTTCCCTCAACCACATACTAAAATGTTTTATCAATCTATATGCGGCCATGTCAATTATATTATATTACACTATAGTAAACTATAGCAGACTATATTACACTCTAATCAAATCTATTTATTTTCTATTCCAATCCAATTCAATCTAATCCATCGATCTATCTTCGATGCACTCACCATTAGAACTGAGCCCAGCCATATTCTCCTCTTCTATATTTGAGTCTCTGCTACCCAAAGGCATGATTGTATTGGTCCAAGGTCAGTGTAAAGTAATAGTAAATGACATATAATATAAGATAACACTGTATACAGGACAATAATATACACTATATACAATATGCAATATTATCATATCTAATCAACCAATTATCTCTTCTCATTGCATCCACCATTACGTCATAAGTCAAAATTTAAATTTGACTAATAAAATTAAAATAATTTAGATATGTTCATCACAGGTGCAACACCAATCATCAAAATATTTAAATTAATATAATATAATATAATATAATATAATATAATATGTCATAATCAAATCCAATACAATTGAATCTCATATAGCACTCCAATTATACAATCACATGCTTTGCCATGGCCCAATTATATAATAATTTATAGATATAAATATATACCAAGAATATCACAGGGATATCACGCCATACTACTCAATTTGATTGGTCAAAACCTACCCAACGGATGTGCGTGGAGCATCACTCTTAACTGAATATGTTCTCCTAATACTATTGGCTGAACCATGCCGAGAGGACCATGGACCACCATCGGGAGGAGTTGTGACGTCACTGGGATTTGCTGATTGGATAAGAGTCAGTGTCAGTATGTGAGGGGAAGGCTGGATAGAGCTATATAAACATGTGACGTAATAGTTATGGTAATAGCAATAGTCATAATAGTAATAGTAATAGCAATAGTAATAGTAATACATTAATACCCTAATATATCACCTCATACCTTCACCAACATCAGACAACCAATTAAGAGCCTTGGAGGAGAATGTACGAATTAGATTGCCTGTTGATACTGTGACTGTTACGGCCTTCTTCCTATTGGATTAGAGATAGTATATATAAATATATATATAAAGATATACAAAGATCAATCATATTAGTATGATATGAGACAATACAGTACAATCACATAGCTACAACTTGATCAAACACACAATTGCAATTATCAATGTTCCAAAATAAAACCATACTTTACCCCTCATGACAATAAGCCTATCAGAAAAGTGCAACCTTCCTTATGAATCAAATTTTAGCCTAGTTTAATATTACTAATTATACATAAAATATAATACCAACATATTTTATGATTGTATAATCGACAACAATAAGCTATATTTAATTATGCTTAATAAGTTAGCTCTATAAACAGAAATTTAAAGAAAAGAATAATGATTGGGAGATTTAGGGGGATAATTACGGTACAGGGGATCTTATTGGTTGACGTTTTCTACCTGGGATACCAAACTCAGCCATTACTGCCTTGGTAAGATCAGACACCTGGTTGGGTGAAATGGAGATTAAGAGATGTGAAAGGGTAATGGTTTGTATAGTGTATATACATGGGTATATGTACACGTAGACGTATATGTATAGGTATAGTAATAGTTAAATAGAATCTACAATAATCTGTTACCATACATTATAATATAAGAAAATGCAATGTACTACAATAAAATATATTAGCATATCATACAGCATAATATGAGACAGCATAATATAAACATATAATATATAATATAATGGAGCACAACGCAACACAATAAGACACATTGCAATATAAAACAATACAACATGCTAAACACACACCGAGACATATAAAGAGAATAATAGAAACGAATCACAAGCCACCAACCTCTTGAAAGGGATCAATTGATAGATTGAGTAATTCATGATAAATATGTACAAAGGGTGCATTGGTCGCCTGAGTTTCCGCGGGAGAGATAGGGACACCATGTGAACTACGATTTTTCCAAACAGGACTAGAACTATTATTGGCTGGTAAAGGCGTAGATAACCGCCTATTGGTGTGTATAAATAGATATAAGTGATTTGATGGAATGCTACTAATACACACACATATATCCTCTACAATTATATGCACGAGTATAGGTAGTCTCATACATATTGTAAAAATATCCGAGTAAGTCATATTAGGGCTAGTCTATTATTACTATTTGGGATGCAAATAGGTTGCAAAATATTCTTTTTCAATATCTATTTTAGAAATTTTACCAAGTATGTTATGAAAGGTATCAATCTTCGTAAATTTTCATAAACAAATTCACTAATTATATAGCAGTGATCAATCAATAGCCAGATCATATAAAGGGTATGTTTAAAACTCTCACCAACTATTGATTAATTAATTAGTATTCACCAATCAAACATGCTGTGCCCTCCTTTATCTCTGTATAATTGGTTAATAGAACAATTATATCCAATAATGGGACTTAGTTGATTTTCCAGGCTTATTTACAAGCTTATAGTAATAATGATGGTAATAATAGTAACAGTATTAATAGTAATAGTAATAATAGCAACTGTAACAACAAGCCATAGTAATGTTATAGTAATAGTAGAGATATAGCAATATACTAGTATGGTAGCATAACAATATGAAGATATAAAAATACAATATGATAGCGATATGATTGAGAGAGAATACAAGCAAGCCTAATATAGCATACAACACAGGAGAGAACCATCACGAGAGAGGGGCTTACTGGTCTTTATCAGAGTTGATCGCCACCGTTTTAATCTCTTCCACATAGCATTTCACAACATTTTGAACTGCAAAGACAACCTCCTGTAGGTCATGTGGTACGTTAGAGATAGTAAGGTAGGTACGCGGTAAGTAGGTAGGTAGATGAATAAAGCGAGAAAACAAAAAAAATGAGAGGTTAGCCCATAATGATATTAAAGACCCAACAGAAGGAAAATAGGTTAGCCCATAATGATATTAAAGACCAACAGAAGGAAAATAGGTTAGCCCATAATGATATTAAAGACCAACAGAAGGAAAATAGGTTAGCCCATAATGATATTAAAGACCAACAGAAGGAAAATAGCTTAGCCCATAATGATATTAAAGACCAACAGAAGGAAAATAGCTTAGCCCATAATGATATTAAAGACCAACAGAAGGAAAATAGCTTAGCCAATATCAATAGAGAATGGTAGATCACAATTACATATATCCAATTAGACTACATATACCATCTATGAATAGTCTATATATTATATATAGTATATATATACCTGTCGGACC
>NAOQ01000821.1:0-16743 GCA_002751075.1 Ichthyophonus hoferi
ATATACCTTATATACCCTATATACCCTATATACCTTATATACTTTATATACCCTATATACTTTATATATCTTATATACCCTGTATACCCTATATACTTTATATACCCTATATACTTTATATATCTTATATACCCTGTATACCCTATATGGTCTATATACCCTATACACCCTATATACTTTATATATCTTATATACCTTACATACTTTACATACCCTACATACATCCTATATACCTTATATACCTTATACAACTTATATATTTTATACACCTTACATACTCTATACACCCAATGTACCTTATATACCCTACATACCTATCTCTAAAACAACAGAGTAAGAGGTAATATATTGAAAACATCTTTAAGAGAAAACTTATGAGAAAAAAACTCCAAAAAAAAATATATAGGGAATAGTGGCCTTCACCTGATATCCTGTGTACGGATAGGAAGCAAAGCACTAACCATATATATATATATTGGATATAGTGTACCTGCCCGCATATGAACAGGTGGAATGTACTTGGAAAGCATGAATTTATGAATATTATCCTTAGTTGGTGTATGCAGTAACTAACCTAACAAACATCAAAGCATTGTCAGGTACAAAACAGGTCCAAGGACATAAATATGGCAATATATAAGGAAGGTATACTAGTGTGTATTGCCACAACTGTAGACCTGGTCATTCCATGTCACTTGCCAGATAGGTAATAAATGAAAACAAACCTTTTATACTTTGACACCCATGCTGTCAGGATGGTAATAACTAGCAGTGTACCTAAGGCTAAAAGACTGGCAGAGTCTAATTCATGCAGCTTCTTTTTTTCTACATTCTGCAACTACGGAGATACGAAGGTATTAGGCCTAGGAACTACCCTTCAGTTATACTAGTAGGTATCTTCTTTGTTGTGTTATAAAGGAAATATGATCATGCCTGTCGTGTGATTAGGGCGAACAATGCCCACAATCTCTCAGGCAGCAAGCTATTCTTTGGCTGATTAACAGTATTGAACAATAATACAGCACAGGAAAAAATTTGAAAGTGAAAAGGGTATATAGTCAAGGAATTAAAGCAATCAGGTAAACCGAGAGAAATAATATAAGAAAAAAAAGTACTAGATACGGTGGAAAAATGTAGGAGGTAATTAAAAATAGTAGATGTAAGAGAGGAAGAAAGGGGAAATAAGAATCAAAAGAAATGCAAGGAGGATATTTAGCGAAGAATCCAAATAGAGTACATGAGGGGAAAGGGGAGAGGAAGACAGTCGCCGAGTAGGAAGGGATCTATATATTTATTCACACTTGTTTGCAGGCTTGCCAAAGAGTCGAATAAAGTCTAAGTATAAGGTAGCTGTGTGGTGTTGGGATATATGTATATGTATATATGTACCTCTCCACTTTGTTGGAGCCATCTTGTAAAATCAGGAAGTGAAATATTGTTAACCTGTTTTAAACTATCAAACTGACTGCGTGTCAAAAACACGCTGACAGCTAATGCATCATCATTTTCTGTCATTTTTGTAAATCAGACTAATATATTTGGACAGGAAGCCCATATATAATGTAGTACAACATAATAAACTGTTAATTTACTGCAGATAACGCATCATCGAGTCTCATAACAGTGGCTAAGGGGCAAGCAGTCAAGATCTTTACTTAGAATCTAAGGTGTCACTCTCCAATCATATCCCATGACCAAGTTTTGATAACTTTATACAATCAAATGACTTTGCTTTTTATTACTATTAGCTCTTATTGGCTTATAAGTATTTATTATTATTGGCTTATAGGTAGCCAATTATAATTACGATATTGAGGAGTGTAAAAACATTTTAAATAATATATTATACATTAAATGTTATCAGATGGACAACGGATTGAACGATCTACTATGTAAACTCAAGGCAATTGACGTAGACCATTTATGATACCATATTATGGTATGTATCTTGTATGCTATTTATATATTGTATTCTATTTAAAGAGAGATAAGAGAGAGATACACTGATTATAACATTATTAGATTTTATTATGTTATGATTAAGACACAGTATACTTACTAGTATACTGTGACTATAACATATATATACTACTTATATAATATACCCTTCTGGTATATTATAAGAGAAATATCAGGCTGATCAAGGCCATACCTTATCTACTAGGCCTAGGAGACCTTTCTTGGCATCATATATTATACTTTCTTTTCTCTTTTCTTTTTCTAAGGTATTGCGTGCATTAACTAACTATTGTTATAATGTAACAATAAAACTGACTGTCGTTGTGTCATTGGAAAGATTTTCTGCTTAATTGTGTTGTGGTGATCGTATTGCAGTTATTTATTTGGACATTCATAGGGGCACCTGAGTATACATATCATATGTACAATATAACAGGCTATACATACACAATGCATATGATTTGTTCACTTCTAAAGGGTGGGAATGGGATGATCCTATTGGTCCTTTAAGGAGAGGGAGATGGTGTGCTTATATACCTAACCACGCTATCTACTAAGGCAATCTGAATATTGTCATATCTCTCATATTCTCCTATGCAAGATTGAGTATGCATTACATAGATATGGACCTACTGTTATATGTTAGACACTACATAAAGATACACTCATGTATATTCTAGAGACAGTAGTCTTAATTTAGCTAATAAATATTATGGTATAACAGTGTATACACTTTACATTGAAAAATGGTTTATTGTCTGATGAGCCACTCTCCTACCCTGCAACCTTGCTTTTATCTGTATCTATAGCTAACCAACCATACATTATATACAGACATTGTATTTGTATGGTACCTCCTTCACGTCATCTGCTATAATGTGTGGTGCTCCATCCCTTGATGGGCCTTCTAGTCTTATCTGTGAAAAGATTGGTCAAAGATTCAGGTCACACCTTTTAATCAAGACCTAGCCAATAGGTAATAGATTGTGTAGATATGTTTTTGTATAACTGTGGTGGCTGCAGGGTGCAGTTGTTAAACTATGTATATATATATACTTTGGCCAATCACTTATGTATTTGCTTGGTTTCCTGTCTATTTAATATTCTGTCTTCTGTATCTCTTTTGCACTCATACATACCCATGTGCATACACTCCTTTTCCCACTTTATGTTTATTTAACATCTACTCTGTATGATATTTGGCGAGACTTCCTGTCATTGTCTTATGACTATCTATATTACATTAAGCTCACATCTTTATTTTTCTATGTGTGATTGCCTTTTCCCTGGAGGTATTTACATCTATCTTGCTGTCCCTGACCACAAATATCTGTCATTGGCAGTCTATCACACTTCCTTGTATTGTATTTTTTTATCCTTTGATTTCTCACTCTCTGTATTTTTGCATTATGCCTTCTGATCTATGCAGTAGCCAACCAAGTATGATTATTTAATGGTTAAAATGGCCAGGGATTGATTAATTGAATTGTTTTTACCCTTCTCTTTCCTTTCCTTTCTTCCTCAATATTATAATAATAATATATCTATTTGATCTATAGGAAATTGGGTCTGGTAAATAATGTTTTATCTATATTAAATATATAATTATTCCAGATAGCTACTCTAAAATAATACACTATACAAACAACAGAACAAAAAACATGATCACCAAACAGAACTTGTGGTTCTTTTAAGTTTTCAAGATGTAAAGCTAATGGCCTGCACTTGCTTTTTATACTGGATTGGTTTATTTGTGAAGTTAAAATTGATTAATTAATTCTAATTAAAACCAATCATATACTAACGCTTCTTTTAAGTCTGGGCCAATAATGTTATTTATGACACAATCTTATAGAACTTATAAAAAACAAAAGCTTGCATACCTCAAGGATTAGATATGCAGTCATAATTTAATTATAACTTGTGCTAATATTATTGTACACAATGTTTGAATATGCAATTAATAGTTTAATATACTAATGAAAGTGAGTAATATTTACTTCTTGTTTTAACTCTGGAAAAGTATGTTGCTTTTGACAACCAAATCAATTGGATGTGAAGTACTTGGCTTATTGGCTAGCTATTTTTAGTTTGGTTCAGGACTTTAATGGTGGGTCAGGTAACTTGGTTTGACTTGTGGAATACCATAAAACAGCTGTCCTATGTTTAAGATTTAATACCAGTGGATGGATAAATCTATAATATGTATGTATATTTAATGGAGTTATATATTGAATAATGAAAGGAAAATATTTTCACTTCAACAATATTAGTATCTCGTGTTCTCCCTCTCTATATTTCTTTAATTCCGCCTCCACTTAGCATTATGTTATTTGTTTCAGTTTGAATGTATGACCTTTTAATTCATATACTCAAGTAGTTTTCCTTAGTAGGGGTGTTTTATTGCTAAAAATCAAAATGTGATTGATTTTTCTTTTTTTCTTTGTGTGTTGTATGCGCTTCTTTGAACTATTTGTGTTAGCAACAATAGGCTGAAAGGTACTCATCCTTGGGTATTTAATTAAGATGGTTTGAAGTAGACATTCTTATTGGTAGGGCTATTGATGTAATTAGGATTAGGGTGTACACTCAGTCTTCTAAGGGCTAGCCATTGGTGCTAAACATGTCTTTACTGCATGAGAATGATTGGGTACCCCTTACCTTAAATGTCTTCCTTGGACCCTCACATATCACTTCTGGTAGAGTCTGAGAAAGTCACACCTATTCCTTTGTATTGGTTGACTTGTGGACATACTAGTGGAGTAATACATTATAGGGTAAGGGGAAGGAGTCAAGATCTTCAAGGCTACTGGTGTAGATGCAAATACAGGATAGCATAGAGAGAGATTGTGTGTTACTGAATATAGGTCTTATGGATATGGCTGGGTGTCTTTACTTGGCAGGAAGAGGGATGAATGGATTGAAAAGAGCCACAGATGAAGATGTAAACTGGGTATGGGTGTCTACCAATAGCAAGAATGTATGTGCAACTGGGTATTTGCTAATTTCCTCTTGTGGCTCAGTTGACATGCAGCATTGATAATGATTGAGAAGAGATACCTCAGCCTAGCTCACCTAAATGTAAGCAGCTGCAAGAACATTACTAACACTGCTGGGATCAAGGTTAGTTCTGTCTTACCTTTCTGTCTTTTCCTCTCTCTCTTTTTCTTTCCCTATTAGGATACAGTCAGTTATTATTATATATATATATATATATATTGGAGTAGCCTCTGCTACTGGAGTTTATTATTCATGAAAAATTACTTATACGTTTCTAGTTAACTTGTGGTGGTAGAGTTATGGAATACCCTCTTAAATGTATGATAATCAATTAGCACCAATTTATTCTGAGTAGTGTAGTGCTAATCTGAATGGTTATGCATGCTTTTTCTTTTGATCTTCTTTCTCATTTTTTTTACTGTGTGGTAAATTGAGAAGAAGTAAATATTTGTATGAAGTCTTATGACATTGGACATGTACTTTATTCTGTTCTTTCCCTTATGATAAAAGTTATGTCTTGGTACATTACCTCTATTATCTTGCTATGTCTTAGTATATTTCCTTTATTCTCCTTGCGTGAGGAACCTGAGATTTCAGTTTGGCTAAGAAGCTGTTTTTGTGATTTAGAAAATTGTGCCTGAGTATGGTTAACCCTGTGCTTGGTTCTGCAATTGGATACATTGTGTTCCATTTTAAAGCAATGGGTATGTTTTATCTGAGTTGTGCTGACTGCCAGAGCAGCTGCATAGCCAGGGGTAGCTTGGTTACCCTGGATATTCTTGGCATATGATATTCTGTCAGAATAGTCCACCAATTTAGCCATGATGTCAGCCAACTGGGTAAGGTACTTATTATGCAACTGCATATAAGTGATGACCTATGAGGATAGCCTTGGTATGTTTGCAAGGCCATCAAGGGCTTTCTTGAACACATCAACTGTTTCCAGTTGACACCCATGCATATGAGCTTAGTGGATATGTGGATACATCTCTAAACCTAGATAAGAACTCCAGGCCCAACTTATTGCATGTAGGGGTACATGTATCAAACTGCCTCTTGGTGAACTGTTGGTTGATTTGGGTCTTTTCACCTAAACATCAGTGTACCATTTCCCAAATAACATAGACTAAGGTGTCTGAGGGAAACCAAGAGGTGGGGTTTAAATTATGCCTAAAGGCAGAATTTTCCAATTCACTCTTGCCAAGAACAATCTCAGCATGGCACCCGGTTAGAAGTGATAGATAAATATCATCCTTCTAGCTAAGTTTTATGCTGAGATTATTCTTGGCAGGAGAAAAATATGATATTTTGCCCTTGGGCATGCTTTCAGCCCTTTCTCTTGGTTAGCTTGGGCATTCAGACACCTTGGCCTATGTTATTTGGGAAATGGTCCACCAAGAGGACATTTGATACCTGTACCCCCACCTACAATGAGTCTGGTCTGGATTTCTTATCCAGGCTTAGAGATGGCTCTACTAAGCTCTTGCACATGGGTGTCCAACCTGAAATAGTTGATGTGTTTGAAAAATTCCTTGATGGCCTTGCAAACATAACAAGGCTATCCTCTTAGGCAAGCACACATATGCAATTGTATTTAAAGAACCCAACCTAGTTTGCCCCAAATCATGGCTTAATTAGCTGAATATTTTGACGAAATGTCTTATGCCAAGAATGTCCAGGGTAACCAGGCTACTTCTGGCTATGCAGCTGCTCTAACAGCCAGTACAAGACAGATAAAATGTACCCATGATTTTCAAATGGGACATGATGCATGTTGCAGTATTTGTACATATACTGCAACAATGCATCCAATTACAAGACAAACCACAGGGGCAACAAGTCTGTTTAAAGTTATATTGTACCTTTAATAATAATAATAAAAAGGTGTTGGAACCATTTTATGCATGACCAGGAGCTGGCATGTGTATGTGAGCCCCAATCACTTTATTATTGATTGTTGTTTTCTTTAATACTTCATTTTACAGCAGGTGTTAGCTTTTGGTAAACATCTAGTATTGTTGAATTTAATAATTTTAAAAAGGAACCAATCATAAATATTCTTATTGGCTAATACAATTCATAAAAGATAATAGAAACTGACTAGGAATGTCTGATCTTATCTCAATACGATTATGCTACTGTTTCCTTACCTGAATGATTCATTGGCCAATTTACTAATATTAAGTGCTTGTACACTATAGCTCCATAGTAATAAGTGAACATAATTTACAAACTAAAAAAATAAAAGAATGAGCTGTAAAAGTGAAATGGGCAGGACAGTCATGAATATTTTGGACAAACTCTTTAGATAAGAACCCTGCTGCCAAGAAGGCTTTGGTCTGCAAATTCCATCTAGAGGCCACAAGCCATGAAACTTAAGATTTTCAGTAGAGGGGTCAGTCCTTTTTCAAGAGCAAAAAGAAAGTCTCTGCTGCAACAGCCACTGTTGCATTAGCATGTGAAATGTTTGATATAGACATGTACTTAGCTGCCATTGACAACGTCTCTACAC
Organism: Ichthyophonus hoferi; assembly: GCA_002751075.1. Taxonomy (NCBI): domain Eukaryota; class Ichthyosporea; order Ichthyophonida; family Ichthyophonidae; genus Ichthyophonus; species Ichthyophonus hoferi. Next base: position 7,472 of record NAOQ01000821.1, read on the forward strand.
CAGAGTGTTGGGGCAGTCTGTCACCCCCATCCCATATTTGGAACCCAATAACAATATTGTCCAAAATAATCATGACTGTCCTGGTTAGCACAACCCACACTGTTGGCCATTGTATGAATCTGCAAGACCATTCAACTCCAGATAAACACATAGATTAGCTAAAGTTCTGGTAACAAGCACATTATAAAATTATAAAATGATTGGTTCATTATTGGTTGATAGTGCAATGTTCTTAATTATGTAAATTTATTGGTTAATCCATAGAATATGAACACTCACATTAAATGAAATAGTTAGCTACATAGCCAATCAAATTAGGACACCATAGCATTAGATCATTTAAACAAGATCAGATAATTCTAGTGGTCCTCAGTGGTTTTCTGTAAACTGTACTTTTTATAATTGGCCCCATCGACATTGATGAACTGAACCATGATTGACACCTGTGATCAATATCTGTTACAGAAAGATGAAGGTAGCAGAAACAACTAATAATAAACATGGACTCTATTATTTCCATACTATATGGTTTCTATATGCTTTATATATGGCTTTCTAGATAACTTTATACATTCTCTCTCGCTTTTGTTTTTTATATGGTGCTAAACTCTAAAGATATTCTACAAAGTTGCAAAAACTTTGAAAAAATATCAATGAGACCTCTCATAAAGGGTCTCATGGAAAGGTAGTCAAAGGACTCTGTTGGTGAACTGGTCATCAGTGATGTCTCTAACCACATTTGGGTACAGGTTTCAACATTGCAAAATGTCTTAGTCAAACTGAAATCTTGGGCTTCTCACACCTTGCCTTACAGATGACACTGTATTCTTTTATATCACCAACATACACAAGAACCATTAACAGGAGGTTGTGTTGACTACATTTCAACATCTAAAAATAAAAGTGAAAAATCCTCCAAGAATATGCTACAACTACTTCAAATTTATTAAGGTTACCTATTATTGCCTAGCTTTGCTTGCTTGTCATTCTAAGTGAGTGGTATATAGATAGAAGGAGACTGCTTCTCTCTGTTTAGAATACCTGAAAGAAGATAAAGGAGAAAACCCATATGATATTGTACCCCCCATAACTAATAGTAATGTTGGGGGTACTAAAGAAGATTCCTATCATGAAGACATTAAGTAACATAATTTTAAGTGGTAAGTATAGGTTATAAAGGATATATATTTACCCTGGAAAATTGAAGACATGATGAAATGGGGAAAGAGGCAGGTGGTTTTGTAGGAGAAATACAAAAAATATTAGTTATGATGGCATAAGTAACTCTATTTATGTTTGATAAAGGTTAGATGCCTTACCTTGCCCTTTGGTGTTCATTACTAGTGACCAATGGAACGTCAACCAAGGTAATACATAGAGTCCAGTATAGGTATAATTGAAAAGACAAAAGATGCATATAGAGATCAGTATGGGTTGGGTGTTTCTAGATTGTTTTTAACCTGTGTAATAATAACAGTAAGATTGTGTCACGAGTAATGGAGTATCTAATTTGAGGTAAAGCACCACATTGCCTATTCATTTAGAGTTAGGTCCACACAAGTATAGTCAGTGGCCAATTATAATGGTATTAAATCAGGGGAATCAACTAGAACATAGTATTTTTGATTTCTGTAAATTATCTTTTGAGGAAAAGGCCTAGTAAGCCTACCTTTGAAGATCAAGCTAAAAATAGAAAAATAAGCAATGAAAAGATTATATTCTTTATATTACAAACCACTACCTATCTAGTCTGGAAATTTACCGTGATTTGATCCTTTTCCTTCTCATTCTATAAGAGGCAATTAAATATTCTCATCTACCTCATGTATCTATGTCATATTGGTTGTTAGGACAAAAAATATAATAGATACTACAATATCACCATGGTAATTATATTTTAACTAATTGGATCAACTTTATACTTGAACAGGCATTTATTTCATTGGCATGTAATCACTGGCCACATACCCAACTATGACAGTATGTATGTGAGAATACTTCCTATAAATTACTTAGTAAATCTAGTCCAACTATTATTTCTGATCTATCACATCTATTTTGTAAGAACCCTATAACTGCAACTACCTCTACCACCTTGGTTTCAACAAGGGAGAAACTGGTTCATTAGAAAGGCCTTCACCAGTTTTTTATTTTATTTTATATTTTCATACAGAGAATATGCAACATTAACCCCTGCATACTGTTTTCTTATGATAACTAAGCACCCTTAAGATATATAAATGAGGAGCCCAATATGCGTTCAAATACTACTGACTTGCACCAATTATTACGGCAACCCACGATATATAATCCAATATACACAGAATTCCTTTAATAAAAGCATAAATTAAAAATATTTCTAAATACATCCCATCCCACCACTACGGGACCAACTAATTAGCTTGTATAACTCAACACAATCCAATATATTGTAGTATAGAAACTCAAAGTCATAAAAATAAAACCACTGCAATTTGACCAACACACAGTAAACAATAAGTAAGTATCAATAGAAGGTTAAGCCGTTTAATAGAAATAACCGAGGATCTTTCCTCCGGTGTGCTTGCGGCGGGCCTCCTCGTGGTCGATGATACCGGCAGAGGTGGTGAGCACAATGAAGCCGAACTGGCGAGAGGGAAGGAGGTTGTTGGTCCAGGTGTCGATCTCCTTGACTCCAACATCGAAGCGGGGGCTGTTAATTGGGAAATAGGTTAAAACACTAAGACAAAATATACTCGAATATAAGACATTGATATCAAGTCGTCCAGAATGTACACCACAAATTATACGTGTAATACAAATATTACTAACCTGATAACTCCGCACTTGTTAAGGCGGCCGTTAAGATCGATAACAATCTTGCCAGCGCGGTGGTCGTCAACAACCTCGAACTCTCCGATGTAACCGTGCTTCATCATGACCTGGAGGAACTTGATGAAGACCTTGGAAGAGGGGCGGATGATCACCTGACGCTTGCCCTTGGACTCAGCGTTGTAGATGTTCCTAAGAGCATCGTTCAAAACACTCATGCGCACCATCTTTGCGTTGTCTGCAAGACAAAATCTATAAGTCAATTCCAAAACATAGTCCCTTAAGAACTCTTGTACATGGTGAATAAAAAATAAACCCTTCCGTTAAAGCTATTAATTGACAATATAAAATGCTTAAAACATCCATGTAGCCAACCATTTTACTTAAAATACACAACGAATGGAAGAATATTCCCTTCCAAGGTATAGTAAGTCGAGACACGTCTAGCTTTTCAAGACCATCTATAATGTAAACAATAATATATCTAGGGATTTGTTCATGCACAAGGGTGTCCATCGGATTCCTAGTGCAACAAACCCATAATACGAAATATATTTCAAAAAATGTGCATTGGCGGTTGCAAACTAAAATGTTCGCAAACGACTCCGCAACATAGTTACAACTATGAACTAAGGGTATCGCAATGGTCATTTCAAGACCCTTTCTCGTCCATCATTGACCAACACATAACTAACTAATAAAAATAAAATGTCCAATGTATCGGATTAAATCTATTATAATCCGGATACAATCGATTATAATCTCCATATATCAGGATGTCTTTGGTGTTGATGTATGAAATAAAGTCGAAGAATAGTAACTAGGACGTAAAATTATAATTCAACATCAATCGGAAACATACTATGAGGTTAACAGGCTAAGCGAAAGAGATATCATCACCCTTGTACCCTTGTATTTCAATCGCCCGACCCCTAAAAAGAGCTTAGGACATAATCTTAGTCAAGCCAATCATAAGTCGGATTGTTGAGAATTATCCTAGATGTACAATTTTCATGATTTTATTAATTTAAAATATAATACATATTTTTAATTGCTTTATTTATTGTTTTTGTTTAATTTATGGATTATTTTATTTATAAATTACTATTTAAATATACCGCGACTTCTGAATGTTGATCCCACATATTAGATTAATCTTGTACACGTGGTGACTCCAATATAAGTTCAAGTACCTCACAGCAGCGTTGGTGTTGTTGAGTTTGTGACTTGGTGTATTTAGTTATTTATTTGGTAGTTCTTATTGTATTTTTGTTGTATTTTTGTTGTTGTTTATTTTTATTATTATTATTATTTTTGCACAAATACTGACGGTATATCGTAGAATTTGTGCGATCCTCCGTAATCAATGTGCACATATTAACTGCCTTAGTTGGACCAGCTTAAGAGAACCACTCACTGACAGCTGACAACTGAAGCATAAATTATTAGTAGTGTTTTAAGAAAGCTCAGACAACTTGGTCGCCTCTGTTCTTTCTAATTTTTCTTGAAATTTTTTTGAATAAAGTTGGAGAAGTAAACAATGATGTTTTTGAGTTGTGGAAATGTACAATACTACAGCAAAGAACACTAGCAAGCTTTATACAGGAATTTTGTGCTTGTAGTTGGGTGTTCAGCTTAATAATATAAGTAGCCGACCTATGTTAATGAGCAAGATTTTGCTTGTCAGAGGGTGTGTGATGAGTAGATATAATAACTGAAAATGTTAACCAAGTTTTGCGAAGTGTTGTTATGGGAGTATTATAGTGATTTTCTTGTAATAATAGCGGTCTACGTGGTTGAATTTGAAAGATATCCGTGTCTTTGACAACTAGAAGACTTGTGTTAACAAATCTATTTGAACTTGGGAATTGGCGAAGCTTTATTGTAAAAGAAATAAAGTGAGAGTATAGCCAGGCTTGTCTTGCGATATGTAACAGCAGTTATTCCAGTAGACTAGCTAGAATTATAGGTTGTCATTTATCTTTTTTGAATATATTGAAAACATTTATGAAATGCATTTCTAATATTGACTGCTAAGGTGAATTTGAGTTCTTGGACAACAGTTTTTTATTTAGTAGGTTTATAAAATATTGTACACAATAGGTCAACTGGTGTGTGGTGCTAGTCGTTGCTAATAATTATGGAAAATGGGTCATGATATTATGAAGCGTTAGGAGATTAATTGATGGCCTAAAATGAATATTGTTCCTATCCCTGCTACCTTCAATTGGATCAATAATATTACTAATATGTCAATGTAAATCAGTCAGTGTCTAGATTAATGGCAGCCAATTGTACAATATTATGTAAATTATTGAAATAATATTGTTAAGCAAGCAAGGTATGGGCATACGATCTATATAGCAAATCAGTGTAATGGCAAGCAACTGGTTTTTCTTTATACTGATAAGATTAAAGTCAAACATTATTAATTGTTGGGAATAATAAGTCGAGATAAAGACTTATATTTGTTTAGAAGGAGAGCGAGTACTAAATTAAAGGGTGTTTTAACGTGTTCTTTTGCCTTTTGCATACAGATTTGGTAAGACAATTTTATTACTGAACAAATCAGCAAGACTTGTCTTAGGCAGGATGCCTAAGCAATGAGTTATCTAGACCCCAAAACATATGATTTGAAATAGCTTATTATACTCGCGAGTTTCTCTGTCATTGGCTGGTTCAATTTTGATCGATTATCTTTGATTGGCATTTAACACCAATAGCCTACATCAACTATTTCTCCAAGACTACATAGTGATAGTAATTGCTAATAATATTAAATGATTATAGCTATATAAATAAATGCCCAAATTAATTAAATATCCCTGTTTAAACAGCAATTATTACTCAGGGAGTGTTGTTAGTGATCTATCTCCCCATAGCATTCCCCAATTCGTCTATATTCTCTATCCTGGATAATGGTGTTTATTTCTAATCATTAATTAATTATGACTATAATTATTTCGTCTATATTGTTTATATTGCAAATGGTCGATCTCCCTGATAAGTTTCCTCAGTTAATATACAGTATCTATCTCCTAGATTAATATTTATTCTATTTATTGAAATCTTTGACCTTGTGTGTATTAGAACCTTATATACTATGATGACAAATGCCACTACTTGGGATCACTCCATTGCATACCCAATCGCTGTGGTCCTTTAACACCATTATCACCCCTACTTCCTTATGCCTCCACAACATCATGCTATGACTCCTATCAATCTAGATTAGGTCTATCTATATTAAGTTAATACTGCTATTGATTAGTATCATCTATCAGATTAATCAAGCATTTCAGTCAGGACGTAATCCATATTTAGAAAGTAGTTGACCGACTTCAACTATCTTGACCATCATTGTGGACTCTTTAAATGTTGTCATACATGGTTATTGTGTATATTGTTTGTATGTATTAGGAATTTAAATATGGTATCTAGTAACATGCCTCTCAAGATGTGAGTTTAGAAAACATCCACTTAAGTATACTTTTATATTAATAATAGAAAACCCAACAACGTAATACAATAATCAAGATTGTCTTTAATTAAGTAGCAGCTAATCCAAATTAGTAATAAGTTTATAGAAACACTATTGTTAAATCTTTCAGAATTCAGAAGAGGCTTTTTGATCACAAAGACTCACCAAGGCCCTTAGTTAACAAATCTTGGTTATTGCAATATATGACAAAATAGTGATCTAAAACGAACTTTCCAAATAACTCTAGCATTTAAGTTGAGATTTCAGGGTTTCCACATATGTTGAGTTTTTACTCCTATTTTTATGTCAACTCAATGTTTAATTTACACCATATAACCAAGCAACACAACTAGGCTATGTTTTGACTAGCAGGTCTTTTTTTCTTCTTCAAAAACTACATAGTTAGAAGTTAAGCTCTTAATCGGAACCACTTAAATCTCATATAGAAATAAATGCTTGTGACTTTAAGTTTGAATCTTTATTTGTGTAAGTAATAACTTTAAAAAATCAAGTAGGTAATAGTAAAAAAAGAAAAAAAGGGTTTTGGAAGCAGAAGTCTGCTAGGTCAACAGCTTCAGTAAGAAACTGTACAAACAACGCAAAGAAGATAAGAGACTAGTTTAGTTTTGATTTAGAAAAATCTCTAAAGCAAGACTTGGGCGACACTTTTGATATCTGCAAGGACTATTAGACAACCTTAAGTGACTCCAGCTTTGACTCTGTAACTGCTGGATCCTGTACGTCAACTAGTTTATATCTTGAGTCAACACATAACTGCAACTACTGACAATAAATAGGATACAGACACTTAAATCTGGATTGGTTTTCAGATATATCTATTGGCAAAGATCAATAATTCTTTATTATTGTAATTATTTTACTTATGCAATAAAAAATTTTTATGTAAATGAGTCCTTAGTAATTTGATTTTTATTATTCATGTTATTTTTGGTTTTTTTAGAGTAGTCTGTTTTTAAGTAACTCGAGTTATTTGAACCTGAAGTCACACCAAATATGGGTTTTAGATGTTGGTACGTTGGAGTAGAACACCTAGTGTATACTTGGAGAAGAATAACTCCCAAATATGAGGACATCGTAAATGACATATTTTTTATATAACGTAGCATCTGTATGCACCATTTATAGTGATAATCATGATTAGGTTACTTGAATATTATTGTGATTGGACATTACATTAATAAGTATAAATATGTTAGACAAATTATTGACTTGGTTGTGTAAGTACATTTTTTTCAGTATGTATAGGCTTGGATTAATTGGATCAACTCATGTAAAGTAGCATGGTGTATGGTACTGTCATACATGGGTAGTGCGTAAATTTGCTTTTTGTATTAAGAATACAAATGTCAAATAGTATTTTATCTCTCAAGATATGGGTCTAGCAAATTGTCACTCACATATATGCCTACATTAGGCAATTAGAAAGTCCAGAAGTATAGTACTGCAATTAATATAAACAGTAGTTAATTCATTTTATTCATGTGTATAGAAACATTATTACTAAAAATCCTCCTAATTTGAAAAATGACTGGACTAGAACTCTTAATTTGTAATTTTATCTACTATTTCATAAGGCAGAGTAGCTACATGTACCAAATCTTCAGATAATAGTGAGTGTTAAGTTGTCATTTGGGGTTTCCATGTATTATGGGTTTAAATCCCAACTGTAACCTAATATCAAGTTTTTGTTTGAAGTCTTCTACACTTATCTGCAAGCAACAATCAGCATCAAGAAGAAACAGACAACTCGGACGAACAAATCCCAATCAAGAAAACTAGGGAACGCAATCACTATGAGCCAGTGACTACCAGATTAGGGACTGCATACCCAGGGGCTTCTCACAAGGTAATTCAATAAGTGACATTTATTGCAGCATGCTTTCAACAGGTGCCTTATATCACTGCCAATTGGCATAGACTAAAGTTTGATCCAGGAGATTCAATATTATATGGGGACAAAACTTCAGCCATCCATTTGAGCTCCTATAAATACGTACCTGAAAATACGCATTACACTGCAGTAAAATTTTATTCCATCAGGAAGGCCGTCAGCAACAATGAAATAGAAGTGAGAGGGATATCTAGCAAAGACCAGGCGGCCGACTGCCTCACCAAGTGCCAAGGACCCCACCCTTTTCAACAAGTCAAACATCTTCTTCTCCTGACCCAAGGACCTTAACTTTATGTGACCTCATACACCCATGGAGAACGTGGGCAACTACACCAGGATCCTCACAAACATTTCTCTTCTGCAACCTCAAAAATTAAGTTATTGAGCTTGTGGGGAAGTCTCCGAGATATTCATGACGATCCGGTCCACTGCACTGTTATAGCTCATTCTTTTATTACTATTTATTCTATGGTATATTATATTTTTTTATTGCGGTTTACATTTATATTTATCTACTTTTTAGAATGGCTCTTTAGCCAGCTACCTCATCGGTGTAGCTACTTGCAAATTGTCTGTTGTCAAATTAATCTTTCAGGTTGAAAGATATTACCCAATTAAAACATTATGCAATTAAATCACTAACAGTTCATGTATAAATTGATTGAATTGTCAGCATTATAGAATTAATAAAACAAAACTAGTAATAAGCAAATGTATTATACCATAGAATAAAAAGAAATAAAAGAATAAGTCATAGCAGTTCAATGACCTGGATCGCCATGAATATTTTGGATAGTTTTTAAACTTTTATTGAGCAACACTAGTATGCCTAACAGATCAGCCTTCTACCACAAACTATATAATCAGAGGGTAGGCTCTTGTTCAGGCCCACTTAAATTTCTTATTATAATAAATGCTTGTTATATGCTTGTTATATGCTAGTTAATAACTTTATAAATAACTTTATAACCTTATCTAATCATGGTCAAATTTGCAAATTTACAGCAAGAGGACTCACAAAGAGACATTATATTAATTCACAGCACAAGACGTTATTGGCATGAAATC
>NAOQ01000822.1:3198-13550 GCA_002751075.1 Ichthyophonus hoferi
ATATGTATGTATGTATGTATATATGTATGTATGTATGTATATATGTATGTATGTATGTATGTATGTATGTATGTATGTATGTATGTATGCCCCTACACCTTCACGCATCCTCCCCCTCTCTCTTCTATATTCATGGCAGCTGCTTCAGCACTTCTATCCTTGGATTTTAACACGTATATTAAAATATATTATACTATCTCATTGGTGTACACCAACAGTTGTGCAAGAAATGATGAACATTCTTAAAGACGAGCAGCATCAATTACATGGTAGGTTTAATTTTTGCCCGTGGCGTCTATTGGTTATCACTCAATTTAATTGCATTTTAATTTTAATTTTAAAATAGCTCCAGCACACTCATTTCTACTTTTATCACTCACTTAAATTGTATTTTAATTTTCAAATAGCTCTACCCTCCTTTTATCCAATGATAATTCACTCTTTAATTTGGTTAGGTACATACATACCATTGTACTATTATCATATTATATTATTGCAACAGTATACATACTATTATGCATACACACACATAACAGCAATATGCTTTTAATTAACTAATCTATTTTTATTCCTCCACTCATATAACAAGGTGAAAAACTGGAGTGGATTGTGATTTGGCTAATAGTAATTGAGATCATTATCGGATTGGTTGGCATAATTTCCTCATTTGTATTACATTTCCAGGTATGAGAGGGAATGGGAGAGGGAGAGAGAGGGAGAGGGAGAGGGCCGGAGTGTAAGCTTAAAGATACTTTGAACACACGCTTACTATATATATATCTGTATTTCTATGTCTGTTCTAAAATGTTAAAATATAAGGGTATTTTCCATTGGCTGTAAGAACATTCTTCTTTTTAAAATTAGGCTCGACCAATAGTATTACGATGTTATATTATTATACTAGATAGATGTGTGATTCTTATCCAATCGATAACCATATATATTGTATGTACACAGTTTTAACCACTAACACTGATTTCTGCAGCCTAAACCATAACTGCTTGGCCTGGGATCTACCATAAGACTTTTATTCGTATGTTTTTATTGGTCTATATAATTAAATAGACGGGGGTAAAGGGGCTATATGTTCATTTCTTTAAATAAAATACATTACTTATACATTATATATGTAGTGTTTAATATAAGCGCTATAAGTTATATATTTTATCCCGAGTTTAATTTTTAACGAGCTTGTTTGGTTGGTGGACGGGAAGATGTATGGAGGATACACCTGTATAGGTGTAGTTGGTTATTCTTATGTAAATTGCTTTAATTTGAATAGCCTATAGCCTAAAACTGGTGTCATTGTTATGGGCTCGTAAGCATGATATCCTGTGTGATATTTATAAATAATGATTGGCTAAGAGTATTAAAGTAGCGTCTGGTAATGAGGATTATTTAATATTTAATTAGTATCTAATTATTACCTTGTTATCAAATATTAGATAGGTAGATAGATTTATGCTAATGAAAATAGCAACAGTAATCAAGTTTATGCATTTTTATTTAAGTAGATATGTATATTTACTTATTAATAGCATACACTATATAAAAGTCACGTGATCCAATGTAGGTATGCACCACACCAATCACACCGGTCCATTTTCATGCAGATAGATGATGATATTCCTCCAATTACTTTACAACAACTGGACGTGTTGCTTATATAAGAATAGCACAGCTGGGTTTGGCTGATATTAAAATCTAATATTAAACTTTAAAAGTTATCGTATATATATAAACGATATGAAGTCAAGCGATTCAACCTAGGTATGCACCGGCACCACACTACCCTACTAGCCCCATGTCATGTAAATGAATGATAATCCTTCAATTACATGACTTTACAACTCGGGTGGTGTTTTGTTTCTGTTTTATAGTATTTATTTATTAATATCATTGAGACATCCTGAGTTTATATATATATATATATATATATATATAGTCACGTGATCCAACCTAGGTAGATAGATATGCACGCCTGCATGCACCACACTACCCTACTAGCCCCATATATGTAGTTACATGGGTCATGTATGTAGACAAAATGCACATGAGAAGGATGTATAGATGATATCATATAGCAAGATATTCCAGCAATTACATTATTTCCTTTCTTTCTTCCTTTACAACTCGGTATGTTTCAACTTAAGAGCCTCTATGCGTCTAACATAATCGCCCTTTTCAACGCACCCATCACACTTCTCATCCCATTGGGAAAGGATTTTCTTCAGTTCTTTTACTCTGAGCTTTTTAAGATCCACGGTCTTGAGATCAACTTTTCTCTCTGTTGGGTGGATGGGGAAAATGGGATTAATGATTGGTTATATGTGGTATGATAATGACCCAATAAAACGAGAGAAAAAGTGGGTGTTGGGTGGAATGAGAAGATAGGATTAATGAGTGGTTGCATATAACATAATACAACACATAGTATGTGGTATGATAATCTATGATAATGTGCCAATGGGAAAAAATAAGAAGAAACCTCCATCAATACTAATATAACTTTAGATGATAAACTTTTAATAATAAGCCAATAAAACTAGAGCAAAAGTGGGTGTTAGGTAGTGGAAGGGAAGATATGATTAATTGGTGGCTATATATAAAGTATATGATATGAGAATGAGCGATTGGAAGAAAACTTGAGAAAATACGACCAATACAATCATACAATACACTATAATTCCAATGCCCCCGCCCCTATATATACTCCGGTACCACATATACCACATACCAAATTTGAGATCACACACGGCACCGTTTGTTTTCATGAGCTTCTCACAGATACGTTCAGCTGGAAGGCTATTCTTCATAGGTGTAGATATTTCTTTGATCATACGTGTGGCACTATCTTTACTACCACCAATATAGTAGCACTGAGGAGAGAGGGGAGAGCACAGGTGTTACTATAGTATAGTGTTGTTATTATATTATTAGGATTTAGTTGTTGATAAAATAGATAGATAACCCTACATATAGTTTTATCCATGTTTAATACAATATTGGCGTAACAGAAAAAGAAAAACAAGACAAATTCCTACTGCTTCCTATTTCTTATTATTTCTCCCTAATAGCCTTTTATAACTCCTTTAATACTTATAAGGTCCTATCAAAAACGCGAACTAATTATATATAGACGAACTATTATTAGTTAGTTAAAAATAAATAACTGGATATTTTTGTATGGCGTATGTATATATGTCTGAACGTGCAAATAGTGTGGTTGATTGTGTTTAAAACAGCAGAAATATAATAATAGTAATAATAATAATAATAATAATGATACACTACACTAATATACTATAACATAACAACTATACTATACTGCACTATACTCTACTATACTACAACGACCCAATATTTTTCACTTCACACAGGCAATAGGTTAAGTAGAACATGTAATTATTACACACCCATCTCTCCTCCTTGTTTTGTGATGGCTTTAAGCTCGCACAATACTTCTCAATAGCACCCTCAATCAGAACCTCATCCTTTTTAATATCAGGGGTCAGAGTACCAACAATACTGTTGACAGCGGCTAAGCAAACTGTAAACAGAGGGAGAGAGAAAGAGGGGAGGCGGGTGGGGGGGGTAAGAAGGAGTAAGGGAAAGGAAAAAAACAGAATTTCTTCGGGTATTTTTTTTTCATATATGGTTCATGCAATTTTAATATATATGGTGAGATAACTGCTTTACTAGGATGTAACTATTAACAGAGTTAAATTATAATGATTTGATAAACTCCAATTTAAATCCACTCTGGTTCTTGGAACAGAACAACAAAGTTAATATATATATGGACACTATATTTGTATACGTATAATAATACATAATACAACATGGAAAGGGAAAGGCAGAAAGAGATACAACTAATATACGTAGAAATAAGAAATGTTCATGTTCATATATTATTCATAAGTACAGAATAATACTTAATTGTGATAATATCTATCACATGAGCTTGTGTAGTAGGTAGGTTGAAGTGCAATACATATTCAATTTTTTCATGTCCGAGATGTTTGGCTAGATTTATCGTTTAGTTTTTGAACAATAAAAAAACATGCGTACTAAAATACAAACGTTCTTCTCCATTAAAAAGAAAGCGGTCCAGTTTGTTATGTATTGTTGTATTGCTATCTAGTTTCTAGCAGTAAATACAACTATATATATGGATATAAACGTAATGACCAACAAGATGTTAATAGAATATTGCCTCATAAATTTTAATTAGCTATCAGGTTGTCACTAGGAGATTTAAATAAAAACGATCAACATAGGTACTATGTCCAATCATAAACAGTGCGGAAATAATTACGGTATATACACCAAGAAAAAATAATGTTATATATATATATATATATCTCCTGTGATAAGCGGCTTACCTTCGCATTGACCTTCCTTAAGCTTGGCCTCCACACCCACACTAAGGGCCAAGGCAGCGACAAAGATAGTAAACAATGACTGCATTTTTCTAGAATATAATATAAAAAACAACAATAAATCACAAAGGAAATATGCAATCGAGGATCAGAAAGCCAGCTTAAGCTATTATATTCATTGTTCGCCAAATTAGATACGTGATATATGTGTACTTATATAATGTTAAACCTTTTAAAATGCATTATAATGATTGTAATACCAATAATATGACTAGAAACTACAGACACTTTTTAAACAATATTATTTTTCTATTGGGTGTATTACATTGGATAATATAAGGTATTTTAAAACGCTTGCAATTATTTAGCGGTTTAGGAATTTGTAATGAGCCAATCGCTTTACAGTACGTATGCCGGGGTATTCAAAAGAGCTATTTATGATGGTTGTCATGGTATATTAATAGATATACCATGTATTATGGTTATATTTATCTATATATATTAAGTAACTTTATTAATTAAAAACAATTAAATATTAAATATAATTAATTATATTAAATAAAATACAATTTTTGCGGGGTATTTAAAAAAATTATATGTGATTGTTGTCATGGTATATTGATATAGATATACCATGTATTATATATATATATATATAGGTAACTTCATTAATTAAATGCAATTAAAGATATTAAATATAATTGGCTATATTAAATTATATTAAATTTGTTGAATACAATTAACTTTACTAATTACAACTGGCTTTATTAAGTACAATTAGCTTTTTAAAGTACGATTATGCTGAGACCATTATTTCTCATTGGAAATCGTACTCGCAAATGATTCATTATTCACGATGATTCCTGATTTTATCAATGTGCAAACAATTTCATGTTTAGATTATTGGTTTTCACGTCATCTAGTTCTGTAGGACTTCAGATAAGTCGTAAGACAGTGAGAAAACTTCTGACGGACATTTGTCTGATATCGAAGAATCTATTTCTAATAGGGTTATGGGCCCAGCACGCTTCCACTGCGTCGCGAAAAACGCCAGCGACAAATCCAGCCGCAACCAAACAGACAAAAAAGTCTGTCCAACAATCAAGTACACCAAAACCAGCCCAAAAAGTAGGTGATTTCAAGAGACCACCACAGATAAAACAAAGTCAGAAACTACACAAACTGCAACGGTTTCTTCTAAATCTTCGGAACCACGCAACATGCAACAAGGTAATAGTATTCCAATTCTTATAGACCCTGCTATTGTATTTAGAGGAGGGGAGAAAGACACAATCTCCTTTAAACAATGGGCAGATAAGCTCACTGTTTTATTGAGACTTGGTAGGTGCTTAGACAAGATACATATACCACCATCAGAAGATAATCGTTTAGATCCTGATAATGTGACATGCAAGGAAAGTCAGGCACGTTACTATCTTAGTAATGCAATAGCCAGTCCTCAATTGGAAGTAATCGGTTGAAGACCTGACCATTTTTCATATGATACTTGGGTCGCTTTAAATGACAAATATGATTCAAAACAATTGCCTTCAGCTTCTCAACATTATATGGAATGGTTCATGTGTAAACCTGGACCACATGAAATGGGGAGCAAGTTTTTAATATGAGTGAAAGCGATCACAGGGTGACTGGTTGGAGCAGATCTAGAACAGAATCTACCTCAAATTCTTCCTTTGGCAATTGTCAGAATGAGGGAGGCCAGGCATCTAGAAAGAGATGTTAATCAGTATGTATCATCAAATCACGGAAGAGAAACACTGTCAGAGTTTGAAGAATATTTTATCTTTCAAGACTCTCAAAGATAGCAAGCGATTTTATTGAATTACTTATTCAAGTTTCACATTAGAGAAATCCTAGAAATGATCTAGGATATACTTCAGTCGTTGAAGAATGCAGACTTTGTATGGGTTTGCACTCTCAAAAGGATTATCCATTGCTCAATGATTTAAGAGCAATATCAATGGATTACAGAAAAAAAACATCCATGGACAATGGTGAAAAAGAGGTAAAAAATAAAAATGAAAAAGAAACAATTGGGAAGGACACAGAATACACAGCTATTAACCACGTTTTATATGTAGCTACAGCCAAAATGTCTTCATTCATTCCAATATTTTTATCAGAATCGACAGGTTTTATAGTTGATGGCGGCTCATCAAGACATATTCATTTTAATAGAGATAATTTTTAGGATTTAACTCCAACCACTTCTCTAGTAGGATGGGCAAACGATATAACTAATCAGAGTCATAGAGTTGGGAACATTAGACTAGAATTAAAAGTTGGAGGTAAGACAATACCTGTCTCATTAAAAAAATGTCCTTTATGCTCCTGATGTAAAGGCAAGTCTTTTTTCCATTAACGCACTTAGAGGCAGAAGAATTATGACGGTATTTAGGATGATAGGGTGACAATTTACGACAATCCCCAAGTTGTTTTCCAGGGAAGTGCCAAGGACAGTATAATTTATCACCTTAATGCAACGATAATTAAGCCAGAGATCAAAGGAAGAGCTTTGGTTTCTTATCAGGTGATGCACCCCCGTTTTATGCATCCAAGTCTAGATGTATTGAGAAATACTATAAAAATTCATGGTTTATAAGAAGAGGGTATGCCAAAATTAGATTGCGAAGAATGTAATAGAAGTAAAGCACAAGTTCTTTCATTTCCCGCATGTAATGAAAAGGCAACAAGAACTTTTCAACAGATACATTCGGATTTATCAGGTCCTATAAAAGAACATTGGCTAGGTTTTAAATATGTGTGCACGTTCATAGATGAGTATACACATTTTACTACTATCTTTCTTCTTAAGAATAAAACAAATGTCTTAGTATCCTTTAAGGATTACCTAAGAATCAACACCAACAAGTATTGTAATACTTGTTTAGAAACATTGATGATGGATAATGGTAGCGAATACATTAATACAGAGTTTGATAATTTCTTTAAGAAGAAAGGAATTCAGCATCAAACCGTAGTACTATATCACCCTCAACAGAATGGAGTAAGTAAAAAATTGAATCAAACTTTATTTGCAATGGTTCACAGTTCTTTAATTGAAGGTGAACTTTTCTCAAAGTATTGGGATGAAGTTGTAAGATCAGCAGCTTTTACCTTAAATGTACTACCGTCAAAGAGTATTGAAAAGGAGAAGATTCCATGGAGACTCTAGTTTGGCACGTCACCACCCACTTTCAGATTAAAGGCATTTGGGTGCAAATGTTTTTATTATGTCCACACAAAGAAAGAAATCTCACCAAGAGGAAAGGAAGAAACATTTTTAGGGTATCAATTAACAAAAAATGCGTTTCAAATGCTAGACTACCAAACCAAGCCAATTGTTATATCAAGAGATGTTTGTATTTTTAAAGATTATTTTCCTTTATATCGATCATCAAATTCAGAGCCAAATTTTATGAAAGACAATTCTAGAAAAACAGGATCCGATAAAGTAATAAGGAGAATCTCTGGTCTTGAATCGACAATAGGGGAGTTAACTGTTAAGTTAACAACTAAGGGGAAGCAAAGCATGTTTTTGGATGTCCACATAGAATCGTTTAAACTCAAATCAAAAGAGAAGACTAGTAAGTATGCTCCTGCCATTATGTGTTCAGGTTACAAGTACAGTAATGATCCTTTTACAAACCCCGCACTTCATGCAATGGCTCTACCCAGTGTGACAGGGATAGGTAATCCCAAATCTGTAGCAAAATCTATAAAGCCTCCTCAATGGAGTGAGTGGGAAACTGCAATGCAACGTAAAATGAAAGTACTCAGTTACAATTCAGTGTGGAAACTGGTTGATAGAACGAAAAATCAACCAATCTTGAGGCCAATGTGGATTTTTACTACAAAAAGAGATAGTCATGGTAACGTAACTAAATATAAGGCAAGATTAGTGACAATGGGCAAGCACCAACGTCCTAACATAAATTATTTTGTAGTTGTCTCCAGTCGGTACCACGACAACTGTACGGATATTACTTGCCATGGCCACTTCACAAAGATTTGATATGGTTTAAATTAATATAGTTGGAGCTTACCTTAATGGAAAATTCAATGAAGAAATTTATATGCTTCAGCCTGAAGGTTTCATGAACCTTGACTATCCATCAGCAGTATGTAAGCTGCAGAAATCAATTTATGGACTATAACAATCAGCTTTAGTTTGGTTGAAAACTTTAGCTGCTTTTCTGGCAACAAAACAATTTCATCCTTCAGCCGACCCATGTCTCTATATATCACACAACTTGCCGTATTTTATGATTGTTTGTGTTTATGTAGATAATATGTTAATAGCTTCTAATTCTATGAATGCTATCGACACATAATTGGAAAATATGAGTCAAAAGTTTGAAGTTAAAAATCTTGGCAAACCTTCTGAATATAGAGGATACCAAAATAGAAAAGATGAAAGTGGAGCTATACATTTATCTCAAGAAGGGTATGTTTCTCAAGTTATTTGTAAATTTGACCAAGAGAATGCAAGACCAGCCATGTCTCCAATACTCCCAGAACAGGTAGTAGCTTTGCGCACTGAGGAACATACTCCTTACAACGTCAAGGAGTATCAAGTGGCTATAAGTTGTTTACTTTGGATCTTATGACTTACCTGACCAGACAATCATATTGCCACATGTTTTCTTGGACGTTTCATGTCCAACTCATTGACTGGTCACTGAAAGACGGTTCAACAAGTGATCAAGTACTTAAATATATCAAAAGCAAAGGGTTTGGTGTATCATCCTACTTCCATCCACCTTACAGCCTATGCAGATGCAGATTTTGCAGGAGATCCCACATTAATAACGTCAGTGCCAGTTTTTGTTATTATGGTTTTTAACTCTCCTTTATCATGGGGAAATAAGAAACAGAGTACTATAGCTAATTTCTCAACAGAGGCAGAATACACATCTTTATGGGCAGCCACCTTAAAAGTTTTGTGGATTACGGATCTTCTGGAGTCTTTCAATGTTGAAACAAGGCCAATAGCAATGTTTGAAGATAATCAGTTCACAATACGCATTGACGAAAACGAGGGCCAGACCAAGAACTTCACACATTACGAGATCAAATATCACTATACTAAGGAGGCGATTAGAAAAGGCATCATCACTCCACATAAAGTTGACACATCACAACAAAGAGCTGTCCTTTTTACCAAGGCATTCTCCCCATCCAAATTTACTCATGTTTACAAACTCCTAGCAATGGAAAACTAGGGGTACGTCACTATCAACAGGTATATAGAGACGTAGGGGGAGTGTCGGATGTTTTCAGCTAGAATATTTTCAAATACGTTTAATTTTTTTTAGTCATTGGAAATGCTTAATTTGTGTTAGTATAAATAATCTAGTACCCTAGTGCGTAGAAAGTAGATTTAACCAGTAATCTTAGCTACTATAGCTAAGCTAAGTGTTTAGTATAAAATTAATATTTTAATTCAGTGACTAGATCGATTTACGCAATGTAGTCATATTGATTGGTATTCAGTACAATCAGCGTAAACTATATATAAGACCTACTAAGGTCTCACATAACGGGCTGAAAAATATTTTGTGAATAAATGTTAAATTCTTGGTTATTTTGATGAGAAATAATCATTAATATCTAAAGTTGAATTAAGGTGCCATGGTATTAAGAAGAGATCGACTAAGAAAAGTTATCAAACGATCTTTGCCATTAACACCAAAGACATTAGAGGCTGGACGTCGAACCCAAAAGAAGAATTTTTTTTTAATCTTTTCTTCTGAAGACGATACATTAAGCAATATTCAGCAGCTACCAACGAAGCAGCACTCAGAGCAATTTGGACCCACAGCGATAAGAGAGCTACCAGTTACCTGCAGTAGTTCTGAAGGTATTTCAGACGATATTAGTTTACGTCAAGCTAGTGGGACTTCAGATAAATCGTCAGACAGTGAGACAACTTCTGACGGACATTTG
>NAOQ01000823.1:0-13537 GCA_002751075.1 Ichthyophonus hoferi
CTATTACTATTACTATTACTATTACTATTACTATCACTATCACTATCACTATCACTATCACTATTACTATTACTATTACTCTGACCTTTTTTTTCAGGTTAAAGTCAATATATCGTTTCACATTATACCAAAAATACTTAAAGAATGTTATTAATTGACCCGTGTATCTGAATTCTTAATATAATTGATGAGAAAAGGTTATTTTAAGATATTAAGAACAATGATAGTGTAGGATCAGTTATCAAAAATGGAAAATAACACTACATTAAAAATGAACAAAAATTTGTCATATTATGCAAAGAGTCCCAATAAACCGTTAGTTGTTAGTTGTGTATGTTTGATAGTAGTTAATTAATAATCTTTCAAAGTAGTTATCTACTTTATTTTTAGTGGTATATAACGTATATAACATAATATTTATTATACAGGGCTTCAGTTCTGGTATGAACAACACGGCCCGATTACAGGTAGGATAGGAGTCTTTATTATTTTTTCTTTACAGTATTTCTATGTTTATTTATTACACATGCTCTTCTATTCCCGGCCATTCCCCACCTTCCTTATTTGTTTACTTATACTCTCAATATTCATTCACCAGTTTATCTTCTTCTCTATTATTATTTTCTCTTATATTATAGATAGATAATCATATGATATACATGTCATATGGTTTTTTAAAGCCAATGTGTAGATATTTACATACCCACACATATTATTGGTAGGTATATATAGTTTTTTCTCATTTTATTATCTTTCTATTAAAACAACCTAAACCACTTAACCCAGTTATTTCTTTTCATTGTTTTTAACATGTAATGTAAATCCCATCCTTTCTCAATGTATCTAGATATTAATATACAATATCTATCTTTTTCTTTTCTTGCATTTTTACTCCTGCTATATATACGGTATATATATATATGTTATAATAATTATTTGAGTTTTATACCTACCATACCTACCGTACCATACTATCCTTTGATTACCCAGTTCTAGCAAATACTTATAATAATTAGCACGATAGAACTAACCAATAAAATAATTATTTGCCTTAAATACTAACGCTCATCCTTATATGGCTATAATTCCACCAATTCAATCCATTCAGGGTCTAGCAAAATGCAACCAAATCTTCTGTATGGAATCGTTTGTAAAAGCGTATGATTCGCCCCTAGATTTCTCTCCACCAATCACAGAGAAGGTTAAAAATGTAGCTGATCCAATTCGGTTTTGTTCTTTCATGAAGGTAAGTTATGATTGGTTGTAATGTTACATTTAACGAGGTTTTATTTAACATGTTAAATTTTAAGTATCTTATACTATGGTTAAAATGTAAAATACTCGACTGGGTTTGGTTTAGTGTCATATTGGTTTTTATCAATAATTAATATCATTATTCTATTGCTAAATAAACCACTCTACCAATCACTACCACGGTGTGACGTAAGAGTTTATACTAATTCTAATATGCTATAGATATGTCTACATATATAGGTTATTATGAAATGAAATAATAATAGTAGAGTATTGTATTAGTATAATAATATAATAGTGTGATTGTATTTAGTAAAATATAATAAAACATAATAGTATGATAGGGTAACTCTGTGTATATGAATCCCAACATGCTATATATATATATATGTTAGAAATAATGGCAATACTAGGATTATATACGCATATATATATGACATAGGTAAATGGAGTACGTGTTAGCTTTGAAAAGCATTGCTCCTTGTTTTTTCTGTTTCCCGTTAATATTTAAAGCATGTTAATTGTTGGTAGCATAGCCTTTCATGTATATATAAATGTATATATTCATCTCAATACTTAAAACATATATATACATACATACCTACATATATATATATACTTAAACACATTAACATTCACATCATTCCATTATCCCTATCCTACCGTCCTTACCCATCTGCTATTGTATGCAACATCGCACCCTTTGCCCCACCAGAGCCGACCCCAGCACTCTGACCTACTGGGAGATGCCTGGCTGGGTACCTTATCCATCAGTGCCACCCCCCCCTACCTCCGTAAATCCAAGAAGAATGTTATTACCATAACTAGGGTTAAGTCTGAGGCTGCAGGGTGTGATTAGCTGTGGTACTAGTAGTATTACTATTACTATTGTTATCACTATCACTATTACTATTACTATTACTATTACTATTACTATTACTATTACTATTACTATTACTATTACTATTACTATTACTATTACTATTACTATTACTACTATTACTATCACCCGATAATTATATAATTAGTAAGTAAATGTACGCAATAGTATTAATGCGGCTGGATATTAATAATGATGGTTGTTATAGCTAGGTTTTACGTGTTGGTTCTAAGTATGAGCTGTGTGGTTATTGGTTTTAACAGTACCTTCACCAGGGGCATGAAGTGAGTATTGATACGACAGGCCAAGCTGACTGTTAATTAAATAATTTAATTTAATTAATTGCGTTAATAATTCAATCGTGAATTTTGAATTTGATTAGCTTACATTTACATAGCTGACACTAAGTAATAAGCCTATGACACGGTGATATTAACAACATATTGTTTTATATGGGGGCCATGTGTTCGTTCATCTGTAGGAATGTATCATTTAATAAACAACATTTAATGTACCTATCACCACTACTCCTGCTTTGACACACCGCCCACAGTATATTGATTGTTTACATTAAACCAATTGTAATTAACTTTAATATTATATTGTAATACTTCTATAATAGAGTAATACTATTGTATCATATAATCATATAATACTACTATTATAACATATAATAATACTATGATACCATATAGTAATACTAATACTATTATGTTATACAGTAATGTAACTATAACATATAGTAAGCCTCATACTGTATAGTAATCATACTATACTATATACTATATAATACTACTACTATTATATTATTAATATTGTCTAGATGTTTACATATTTATTTGCCATCTTTTTGTTTAAGTGGGCAAAACCCTTATCCTCCTGAAGGAAATATAACTAAATACTATATAAATACAAACGTTTATATTATAATTTGGTCACAAATTCTATTATAATAATTTGCATTTGGAGTGCAGCATAATTACTATTACAAAAACTTCTTATTTTATATATATATAAAATATAAATATATTTACATACATACGTGCATTAATCATTATCTAGTTGAAGGATTTGATTGGATATAATTCCAAGCACAAACTCTCCTTGGTCTAAGGCGCTTTGTGTGAATGGCTTATGTTGTATTATATTATGTTATGCTGTTATGTTATGCTATGTTATGTTATGTTATGTTATGTTATGGTATGTTATGCTATGCTATGCTATGTTATGTTATGATATGTTATGTTATATTATATTACGTTATGGTATGTTATATTATGTTATAATATGGTATGCTATATTATATTATATTATATTATATTATATTATGTTATGTTATGGTATCTTATCTTATCTTATCTGTTATTATGGCAATATCATACCATAATAACCTACACAATATAATAAAATCAAATAAATAACCAATTAAACCCTAATCACTCATAACCCAATATTAATTATTAAAAACCAATAAAACCCTTCTTTTTAAAGCATCATCACCCCTATTATTATTATCACTCATAATATTTCTATAAATATCCCTAAATGATGTATCGGTGATTGTGCCATGAAAGTCAATCCAATTGGTTGGTGGAATCTTTGGATCCTTACTGGTTGGGGCTGGCCAATCCTGTACCAGTCCGTTTCTGCCTGAGAATTTCTGTAGGTAGTCCTCCCAACTTCTAACCTTATAATGATTCCAGTGCATTTTCTCTGGCTCTAACTCTAACGATGTCCAAGGTTTTCTAATCCAAAACCAATGTATATAGGTGTTAAGGGTACACCTGCTGGGACGGATAAAGGCATGTTTCTGGTTCTGGTAGGGCCCGATCCCTAATCCAGTTACCTTGGTGTGCACATAGGCCTCGGGGACAGGGATAGTTGGCATAACAACCCGCCCAGATGATCCATACACCTTATTGAATAAGGATACCTGTCCTACCTTGGGATTGGTGGATTCTATCACTGCTAGCTCATCAGCTAGCGAATAGGATCTCGTTACATTTGGATTAATGTATATGTATTGATCTATGTCTACAAACGCCACCCATTTACACAGGGGCTCTAAGGCTAATCTAGCATATACCCATGCTTGTGCTTGTGTTTTCCTCCATGGCCAATAGTGTACGTCTACATATGGGTTATGTTCAAATAATTCTCTCACATTGTCTGTACTGTTGTTGTCGTTGACAAAGAAATGATCCACGCCTACCCTACGGTGGTAGTTGACCCAGTCTGTTACATAGTGTGCCATGTTTTTGATTTGGGTGTACATACATACATTGTACTTGGGAAGGTGCAAGGTGGGTAGGGGGCGCGGAAGGAATCTGAGCAGGGGGGAGAGCGAGAGGGAAAGGGAGAGAACAGGATAAAATGATGGCATGGAATAGGATGATAATAGGATAGTATGTATAATAGTGTGCATATATGACGGTATCGGGATGAAATATTATGTATATACGTTAGTACAATCCTCTATCTATAATATTATAATAACCTCGTCATAACAACCTTATATCATATACTCTAATCGCAAATACAAATATAGTTGCTAATATTATATTCACAATCATTTTAGACCTACTACATTAAATTTAATGGAGTATCATTATTTCATTCCTATATGCATAGCTAAATATTCCTATACATATCTAGATCCAGCCATACATACATGCACACTGCATACTATCTGGATAATACCCACACCAACTATGTGTTTATATGAGCAATATTGGCAACATAGATGTATAGACAATACAAAAGATATGGTGGTCGTTTACGTAGGCTTTGGAGTTGAAGTTTTAGTTTTTTAAAAGGACAATTTAATTATTAATTATTGTTATTAAGAAAAGGTATGTATGTTGTGTTGACATATGTATGTATATAGATATTATGTTAGATTCTAGTGAGTGGGTTTGTGTTATATACAATATATACTTATAAATATATACTAGAATATAAGGTTTATAATTAGTGTACAAATATCTTTGTGTTATGTATATTGTATATATTTAAATTTTAAATATATATATGTATATTGTATGACTTATACATTATATATGCTTGTAGCTATCACCTCTAGAATATCATGCGATCAAGTTTTAAAAAGTTGTTGCAATTCGTGTTTAGAATTTAATATTAAACACGTGGTTTAAAGCACAGAAAAGATAATAGTAAAAGGTTAATCAAGTGGGAGCTGAAAATTATTATAGGGTAGAAACCGCATTGTATATGAATACTATAGGTGATATATATACATCATACATATAGCATATGTAGTATACAGATATTACGCACATAGTATATATATATATAATAAGTTAAAAGAATACAACAACATACCTCGCCAAACTTCTTAACACGGATTTAGACGGCGTTGCTATGGTAACCCTATCACCATATCTAGGATGAACCCCTCCTGGGATTGGTGTAATATCACACACTACTACATCATCCAACTTAGATCTTCTATATGGATATATAGGATATGCAGCCCCACCTATAATACACTCAACTCTATTCAGTCTACGTTTTTGTTTGTCGTCCACCGGATGTATTCTATAGTTATATCCCTGTGTAAACACTACCAACCAATTTTTTTCTGGAACATGATATGCAGTTAATACATAGGGTGTAAACCAGTTATCTATATATGTTTCTCTCCAAAGTGTAGTTTCTTCAGTTACTAACGGTGGAGGAAAGCCCAGAGGTCGTCCCATTACTGTATCATTATTAACTACCGGTATATTATTAAGTTGTAGTTTTTTCATAAAAGGACTTGCTCCTAGATTTAACTTTTGTAGAATTTCTAAATCAACACCATATGTTTGAATAAAAGTTTCTATTCTTGATATTTGGCGTCTGCTTGCAGTTGCTGCCTGTAGTGATTTGGGTATGCTTTGCATGTTTTGTTCTTGCTTAGAAATAAACACCTTGTGTTTATTACGTACATCAGGGGTAAGTCTATGATTTGGATCCACCCCACCGCTGGCACTTTGATTATCTATACTCCAGAGAGAAGATAATTCAGAATCATGCTGGTCAATAGTATTGTCTATACCTTGGTCTATACTATGTTTTAAGTGTAGGTTGGTAGTAATACCACCGTTATTATTCTCTCTTCGCCAAAATGATACTATTTTTAACGGCCAACTACGTGGAGCCAAGCGATGTGTTTCTGAAAAATACCGTGTAGAATAGTGCAGTGTATGTAGGGTAAGCCATATAATAATTATACTAGCAAGTACCTTTAGCGTAAAGGTATTTGGTAAGGCCCAACGTCCAGCTGCGCGCCAACCTTTCATACTCTTTTATTTATAATAATAATAATAATAACAGTAAATAAATACATATACATATACCGCTATTCTATGCATCTATACATTAAGCAATAGTGTGCCATACATGGCGCCAAAACGATAATAAGGAACAACAATAACTATACCCAGACCATATCATTGTTTGTTTACATGGTCGTGAGGCCATTTCTCTTCATGATTTATAGCGAATAGGCTATAGGGAAAAAGACAATAGTGGATTGGCTCAGTATTCTGGCTCTTTAAAATCCTATAAAGAGAAATAGTGTAAAATAATAAAATTGTATTTTTTATTTTTAAAATACATTATCTTAATTATAGTAAAAATTTTTTATTATTATTTATAATAGTACATATTTTAGTTGCTGACCGGTAAAACTGGGTGTATGTAAGGGCTTTAACAAAACCAATCGTCATGAAGAATCTAAAAAAACAATTGAGCTGAATTAGAGAACTGGTGAGGTCCAAATGTCTATCCGCGTACTGGAGAGAGGGTGTATAAACGATGATTACAACTACTCCATTAAAACATATGAATTCACCAAGCTTCAAATATTAATTTAAATAAAACTAAACAATAGTTATTTGTCAATTAAATATAGGCAATTATTTGTAACAGGAAGTAAAGTGTCGCTACAATCTGACTCTTGCTCTTGGTGAAAGCGTGACCCGGATGTAACTGAGTGAGGGTCAATTTTATGCCCGATTCTAACGCAATCAATGCCCGAAGCAATTATGGTACATAAGGACAATGCATATTTAACTAGTAAAATAAATTATATATATATATATATATATTGAGCACTGTGTTATTATGATCAAGAAAGATAAAAAGTTTAACCTATTATTATGTGGTCTTGCATTGCTGGACTTAAACGTGGGAAAGTTAGCCCTCTGGGAATGAACGGCTATTGGATATTTGAATTTGAATTGTTTTGATTGGCTTTCATCATTGGTCCCTCATGTTTAGTATACATTCCGATTGGCTAGTACAAAATCTAGCTGGTGGTGTATAGTTAGATTTCGTATTATATATATACTGTAGTACACCAAATAACTAAAACTATAAAAACCTATATTATTATGTTATGCAAACAATTACGCTATACCTATATATGTACGCTATAAACATTGCTTTTTACTTTTGAATCAAAAACACTGTAAACAACGTTTGCAATTCTACCACAGTATAATGTGTTAAAACAGAAAAATATAAGGTAAACATAACCTGTCTTTATCTTAAACCATTACCTTGTCAATGAACGACTCACGTCAGGTGGCATATTATAGTATAAACAAAACTAGAGCCCCTATCTCAACCACTGTGTGGTTGATTTGTACTATCATAAACACATGTGTTGTCGGGAGGCTGAATTTGGATTAAACTGTATACCTAATATAATATAGTACACAAGATACAAGAATTATTTTCAATCTGAATCCTTACTACGTAGCTTTGATAGTTAAACTCTATTATTTGATAAATAGCAGACAATCAATAGATAAACTATATTTTTTATTTTAATATAAATAAACAAACAAATATGTAATTATATTAATGTATTACACATGTTCCAACATAGTGCAATGCAGACCTTCTTTCCCCGTCAAATGTCAGTTTTATCAGAGTAGAATAAATTGAAAATTTAAAATATAAAAAAAGCTAGTCATATTACTCGCCAGTCAGGTTGTCAATAACACTCTATTTTGTATTTATTATTATATTGAATGGTAGCCAATCATTGCAAGCAAAGAATTAGAATAATAGACAAGTGAAAAGTGAAAAATAACTCTTGTTTTACTGATGGATGCCGTGTGCTGGTAGTGTTACAGACATGAAATGTCATTATATACAGTATGCCCTATATACCATATACAAACCAATTGCTATTTTGGAACTACTTAGTTTGATTGTTACTATGGCTATTCTGGTCTGTGGTGTGTATGTAGTTATATATAAGGTCTATAGTGTACTGCTCTACTGTAATGCAAATGTGGAGACGGTAAAATAGAGAATAAGAATACCATCTTTATCTTAAATCCCTAACCTGACAATCACGCATGCCAGGTGGTGGACTAGAGTGTAAACAAAACTAGAAACCCCGTCTCAACCACACAGTGGTTAATTCACACCATTTAAGCACGTAATGTGGCGAGACTGAATTCAAATCAAACTGTATACCTAATATAACATAGTATACAGGAATTAATCTCACTCTGAAGCATTATGATGTAGGTTTGAGAGACGTTCTCTACTACCATTTTCCATGTTAGCTAAATAATATTTAGTAGTGATTAATAGCAGATAATAAATAAATACCACATACATTACATTTTAATACAAAATAAATAAAAGAGTCATTGCAACGTTTGATACTTGCTTCAATAGCCACTAGCACAATGGTAGAAAATGTTTTTCTGTTGAAACTTATTAGTAAAAGGATATATCTACAGTAATAATATATATACTTACGTAATGGATCATATATATAGGCATGGTTGTAGTAAAAATAGCAATAGTTATACTATGAATAAAGCAATTACATGATAATATATGCAAGTAGATATATAGTTACATAAGGAACAAAAATAGACATCTGTTCCAGTAAAATCTACCCTTAATTAAGGTATATTAAACTCTCGCTACCAATTAAATTGGTCATTTAGAAGACATCAAAAATGTTTCCGTTTCACTATTTTTATAATATTATGTCATAAATATAGTTAAAATACAGAGAATATTTTAAAGTACAAGGTATATACATCTAAAACTTTAGGGAAAAATTAGGTTATATTAAATACCTATAACTTTAAAAAAACGATATATACGTTATGTACCTAAATATATTTAACTATACCTATATATAGGTATGTATGTATGTATTTTAAACATCATATCATCATGCATACGTATATACATACATATATATATATAATACCTACACAGAAACGTAGTCTAAACACCAAGGCTTCATACAACAATAAAGACACTGTTCAATCACACATATATATATATATATATTATTATACTAGTTATAGTCATAATCCGGAATTCAATTTATGTTATTGTTACTTTTCACATTATGTCTATAGTTACTAAATAAGTTAAAGTAGACAATCCAGATAATTTACTACATATAAATATGCATCAATACCTACATACCTATATATACATACATATATATAAATGGGCATGGTAAGAGATGAAGTGATGCTGATGTTCAATTAGTTGTGTTGTGTATGCGTGTGCCATACAGAAATAATCATATATGTTAAACATATGTATGGCAGGGCACTCATTAATAACAACATATATTTCTTTTTCTAAAAATCCACAACAGAGCTTATTTGACGTTCAGTGAAGAAGCGATGTTGTGGTATAGTAGACTTCCCATTGTGCAAGAAAGATTGCATAAGGGCCGCCGCGTTGGTCTTACTTGTCTCCTCTTCATCATCCGAGGCGTCTTCATTACCCCTAGAGGGACAGGTACAGGTAGGAGGGAGAGGGAGAGGGTGAGGGAGAGGGTGATAGGGAGCATAGTATAGAGAGAGTATTAGCGAGATAGAGGAGATAAAAGGATGTGGATAGAGAATATTAATCTACATGTGGTGCTTGCTATACATCATTATTCTTGCTTCTTGCTCAAAGGTTTTTCCAAAGTAACGCTAATATCCAATTGTAAAATAAAACAGCCAATAGTAAGAGCAGATTATACAACAAAATTATATATATAAAATAAATTTAAAAAATCAAACAGCAATTACAACCCAATCAAAGCATGTACACAAAACAGACATACCAATCAGCGGGCACACATTTATCTTCCATTATCTTCTTGGCTGTACCCCAACTGAATCTAACTAGACTTGGAAAGCCAAATACTGGGTCTAAATTCTGGTGCAGCCAGGCTTTGGTGTTGGGATCTAAGGGAGGGAAAAGAGGAGAGGGAGGTTACACAGGGGCGTACGATGGCTACATGGGCTTAAAGGCCTGTGGTAGTATAGATACATAGATACATTTACATATATGCATTGATGCATACATACATACATACATACATACATACATACCCCCATATATCAACGCAAAACTATACTTTAAACACAAGCACACATGTAATAAACCAAAGTGACTACAGCAACCTATTCCGTCATCCTCCCTATGTCTCACATTAGCCTACCTCCAGGATAACCCGATCCAAACACCCTACTAATATCAGTTAGTTCTTGTTCCTCAAATCTCCATTGCTTTATTTCTGTATCTCGCGTCACCTGCCAATAAATGCATAAATGAATATATGTATATATGTATATATGTAGTAAAGGTATAGATAAATCCATCTAAGTATGTATGATAGTCTACAGTAGTGTGGTGCAATAGTATGGTATAGTAATGTGATAGTATAACAATACAATAGTGTAATAATACAATGATATAATACTATAACAGTATAATACGGCAATAAGATATTATAGCAGTAAAAAACTCTAATAGCTATACATTATGGGTTTACTACCACAATCATGTCGGGTACCCAAAGTTGACTAAAGGAAACAATCTATGGAGTGCAATAGCATACAATAGGATATAGTAAGATATAGTAAGATATAGTAGGATATTCTTTAGAAGGCACTAAAGATTTTTTTGTTTTTTTTAAAAAAACAAAGAACTAAACATAAAACCTAAAAACCCAATGCCTACTTTCACACTTATTTTACTGGTAGTAAAGTTATTATGTTAAATTAGATTACTTTAGCACAGATACTAGCGGCTGATACGATAGGATAAGTATCATCTGCTTTGCTTTCCACTACTACGGTAATACCCGGGAACAGGCCAGATAACATGTGTTGGTACTTCTTAGCATCACCTATAGTATCTACATACAACTGGCAGAGAGAAGGAGTGGAAAGGATGGGAGAGAGAGGGAGAGAGAGGGAAAGAAAAAGGGAGAGAGAGAGAGAGAGAGAAAGTATGAAGGTAATAATGATTATTCAGTTGTTAGTATATATGATGGTATATATGCTTACTCTGTAGTAATGTATATCGTAGTATTGGAGTCCCATAGTCACTGCTTTAATGGCATGATACTATAGGTCTAGAACCTTATTTAAGAAATAATAAATATTATCAGATTATACCCACCAGCGTATTATTAATAAACACTAGGCTATAGCAGATGGCCAATAAGAAAACAATAAAATAAGATATAAAGAAGGAAGACCACTGCTCAAATAAAATTAAAAGGACTGTTATTATTGGCTCACCTGAGTAATCTTTACACCATGAGATAGCGCCTTACGGACCAATCCGATGGCAGAGTCATAGGACATTGCATTTAGATTGTATTTTTTCCTGTATGTACGATACGGTTATGATTGTATCAATACATTCTTATCACCTTCCCTCTCCCTCCCTCTATCCTCTTCCCTCTCACTCTCTCTCCTTTCCTCTCCTTCTACCGACCTCCTCAGCATAGAACCAGATATTTCCTGGGGAGACAGAACGTGTACATTATATCCTATATAATCGTTATTATCTTTAATCACTTGAAATAAATGGTCTCTCTGTGGCTCCGTCAACTTCTTAGAGTCTGCAGGGATAACGTAGGTATGACGTGTTAACCGTCTTGGTTCACATAACGTAGGTATGACGTGTTAACCGTCTTGGTTCACCTCCATTTTAGTTGGTGGCCTGGGACTGGGTCATTTATTTATCAATAACACCAGGCTAATATTAATAACCACTAACGATAGGACGTAATTTAGAAGAATTCAATCATAATGGAAGTTTCTGGAATGGCTCGAGAGAAAGCAATAAATTGAGCACAAGAAAATAATTGCTGGAGGTTATGGTAGTGTGTCGTAACATTTTTTTTAAAAAAATAAACATAGATTTATTAAATTTATATATATATATAAGCAACGCATTCATGTTCATTGGACAACGCGTAATCTGTTAAGGTAATGACGTAGGCTTATGATGATAGGAGTGGTAAAATATATGCTATATTAACCATATATCACAATGCGTATCATAGGTACATGGTGTTGATAGGCTGATTAGGACTAATGGGAACACTCGTTGTAAATAGATGTCATTCATATAATATCACATATTGCTTTTTAGGGTCGATAGGTTAGTATTAGGCAAATAGCTTACTAGAACAATAAGTAAGTAAATAGGCCAATGAGTTGAAAACATGTTGTTTGCATTCATAAACATTGGCTACTTACACTCTTCATATCAGCTGTCATCCAACAAGAATAAAGCAATAACTAGAACACGAGATAAAGTTAAATTAACAATAATTATATATTATAATCTATTAGTGGGTGTGAACTGCAGGTAGTTGTATCACAGAATGCTCTAGTAATCTAGGCATAAACTTAATTTGGTCCAGTTCATATTACTGATTGGAGGAATATATCTCATATTTCTATATTTGGATATTTCAGGTTTGAGTTGTATCTGTCTTGTTATTGTCTTTGGTACAGTATAGCAAGATATTGTAATATGTCTATTATACTATTATCCTATTATACTATTATATCAAGTTTGAATCATATCTCTCTTTCTATTTAAATGCACAACACGGAGTTGTTCTTAAGATTTTTTTTCCCAATTGAATTGCATGGTGCTAAGAAATTAATAAAAGATTAATTTAACAGTGTTAGATATATAAATCTCTGTCCTAAGTAATTCATTGAGCAGTGGCTATTACCTGCAAAGCCCAATTTCTTTAAATCATCCATCTTAGAGACAGGACAGAAAGAGGTACCGTACACCATTGGGCCTGGAGGGGTAAGGGACTTGGTTATTGGACAGTATGGAAGACAGGATAGATTACACATATATGAGTTATATTGGGAGCATTGTTGATATTGCATTGGGATTATATGTATTGTATTGTATTGTATTGTATTGTATTGTATTGTATTGTATTGTATTGTATTGTATTGCATTGTATTGTATTGCATTGTATTGTATTGTATTGTATTGTATTGTATTGTATTGTATTGTATTGTATTGTATTTTATTGTATTGTATTGTATTGTAATGTATTGTATTGTATTGTATTGTATT
>NAOQ01000824.1:3113-19639 GCA_002751075.1 Ichthyophonus hoferi
AACCGGCAACTACAGACTTAGTCTGGATCCTGATTTGTATAAGTGTTGCATTGAATAAAATTCTCGTAAAAAAGACTTGTGTTGCTTTGTTTGTTTATTAAGAGGTTGTTATGAAAGTTACTAGGAAAGAATTTTCTATTACAACAATTCCTAGAGTCAAGCGCAAATCAGCCATATCTTCAGCAACGAAGTTAGGATCCGTGGGGCAAAAAAGTTATGGGCTCAACTCTCATCGGGTAGTAGTCAGAAGGATATTACTAGAAATCTTTTAGAGGTTTTAAACTCTGGATCGAGTGAAGAGACAGAAAACGGACACTGTCCGTGTCATTCATATCATTATATTTATTCTTAGAGAGTGTAGAGTAGTTTAGAGTAGTATGGTATAGTATAGCATAGTGCAGTGTTGTATAGTATAGTATAGTATAGTATAGTATAGTATAGTATAGTATAGTATAGTATAGTATAATATATAATATAGTATAATATAGTGTATTATAGTATCATAATATAGTATAGTATAGTATAGTACAATGTAATACAGTATAGTATAGGATAGTGCAGTATAGTATAATATAGTATAGTACCGTATGGTATAGTATAGTGTAGTGTGTATACATACTTACCAGGACTAACTATACATATTGGTAACTCTACAAGCATTGCTATTGATCACGAGCACAGCAATCTTTCTTTCTTCATGCTTTACCTCTGCTATAGCTATAAGGTTACTCCATAGATATAAATATTTTTACACTCTACTACAACGCCATCCTAATCCTATCTGATTCCACATATTCATTGGTGTTGTGGTTGCTAAAAAAGCATACCACAATCTCAAGTATGATCGTTATTTTAGTTATATATAGGAAATGTATCTGGATGAACCAATGAGAATAACTCTATTGGCTTTTGGAAATATACTTTTTCTAGCCAGATAAAAATACATTCCATTATATCTCATCTATCAATTAAAACGCATAGTCTAAATACAGTATAAATATAAGAATATCACACGAACGATTACCTACTCTGACTATTGCCATCTGATTCTGAGAGGTATAAAATAATACTAGCAGCGCTAATACTGGAATATGGGCTCAGCCATGGTACCTGACTAGTTTACTATTTGGTTGGAGTAAAATCCTGGCTTGCAAGAATTGGATGTCTTTCAGCCAAGTATAGTCATAAAGAAAAGTTAAAAAGGAGTGTTTCCCTCGGAAATATGACTTTGTTATATAGTAACCAATAATCACTAGTCTCTATTAGTAAAACACTACAAAAAAACAAAATTATGTGTATGAACGTGTAGAAAACATACTAGGAAACATACATAAACACAGTGCACACCTTCTTTTTCTACACAGTTTCACTGACACTGATGGAGCAGCATTATCGATTGATGGCGATTATCAGAAAAGACTAAGATTGTGTTTTTCTCCAATTAGTTACACATATATCTCACTCGTATCTGATTTACAACAAGGAGTAATAGAGGTTGACGATTAGAAGAAGATAGAGTAGAAATAGAAATAAAAAAAGACATACCACAATCTGATGGCATCTTAAAGCATATAAAGCATCACATTATTATCATGGCCCGCATTACCATGAACACAGCAGCTTCTGTCCAACATTGTTTCCGGGAATTTGTAACACGTGCAGCCACACATATGCACAAACCTACTGCAGCCCTTACTATTGGGCAAACTCCTTATACATTGTGGCGTACCACACATACCCCAGTTCACTCTCTATGAACCTTTGGTTGCAAATTTTATTACCACACAGATCCTACAGATCATTCCTCCAAATTTACCATATGTGACTGTGAGGGTTACCTTCTCAGGTACTTTGAAATTATAGACTGTTAGATCATTTTTGACTGGAAATTTTAAGAAACTTTCATATGTTGCACTTACAATTTTTTTTCAAAAAAAAATCCCATTCGCTCATTCTACCCCACTGCCTTACAATGACCATTCACATTTGCATCCAATTCCATTTCATTGCTATTACCTACTGGTGTCCCTATGACAATGTCAGCAATAGCATCCTCATCACCTGATGAAGACACTACCCCTATATCATCCACTTCTATAGACTATGAGGACTAATCAAGGCATTCTGTAAAGAAAATTCCAATGAAGAACAAAAGTTGGCCTACTGATTTCTTAGGCTACTCTATTCACAAATGCAAGAACAACTATTCTAGGCCACCAGCTACATCTGGGACCTATTGGAAATAGGACTAGTATCTGCCGCACTGAGTTCTATTGGATATTACTCGCCAGGTAAAGGGCAGACTGAAACTCTAGTTAGCCGCTCGCTCTTAAATCTCTTTTTGTTGATCTACGGATATAGAAGTTAGCTTCTTACTTGGTAATATACTGTGTATGTAAGAACTGTGATTTAATTGTGGCTCACCAGACTTGACTGGTTGGCTTTCTAATAAAGTATTTGGATTATTTAATGCAACCTATTTGACAGCAATAGACACAATATGAAGCAAAAATTAAGCTCCAAAATTGAACAGAGAATTATTGATGACTGAGAACAGTATTTTTTTATTGGTTTTTTTTTTGCTCCATTCACACACTTTTTGATCTACAGATAGCCAGTTTTAATATTTCTACTAAAATGACTCTTCAGCTAAATACCTTATTGGTTAATTTCTTGCATAATATGTATTGACAAATCAATTTACCAGATTGAAAACACAATGCAATTCCAAAACGTTATGCTATTATTGAACTGAACACCAAAAATGATTGCTATCGGTAAAAAAAAAATATTGTATGCTTTGGTTTCAATAGGACCTAATCAAGTCCTATAGCCAGGAGCGTTGCCACCCAACTTATTCTCTTATTCTTCGGGAACACATCAAGGGGTGTTAACCAAAACTAACACCCGCACAACTCTGTTCATGAATGTAAAGCCACTAGTACCAATGGGGAATCAATCCTGTGTTGTTCACGACTTATCAAACATTGATTGGATGCTTACTCTAGATCACCAAGTCAAGTTGATTTGATTGCCAGTTTACAGTAAGCCCACGATGGCCATCTGGGAAATGGCTATGCACAATCTAAGCCTCAGAAAACCACAGCAGAAGGGTCTATTTAGGGATTTGTTCATCTATTTGGGAATTTTAATTTGCCATCTATTTGGGAATTTGTCCATCTATTTTCGATTTATCCATTTATTTGTGGGACTTGTCAATTTACTTCCAGCATTAAGAAATGTATATGTATGAACCAATGGGAATAGCTTTATCGGCTCTTTTATCTGCCACAGAAATGCATCACAATATATCTTATGAATCAATCACACAATCTTATCTTAGGATACGAAAAATCTAAATTATTACACTAATAATTATTGCTCTAATTATTGCCATCTGATTCTCAGGGTCATATAATAATTCTAGCAGAGCTAGTACTAGAAGTCATGATATACGAACTTTATACAGCGAGTGCATTTGCCATGACAATCATATGTCAGCAGATCTCTTATATCGTTTCACTACTAGACTACCTACGTATATGTCGGACTAAGTCACGATGAACAGTTTTTTATACTATATTATATTATAGTATGGTATATCATGTTATATTTTATTACATTTTGTTGTATTACAATATACTATATTATATTATCTTTAATACTATATTGTATTAACGACCAATAATCATTTAATATTATTTGTAATTGTTACATAAATAGCCTGGAAAAATAGTTTATGCAATCTATTGGTGTTAAATGACAGTCCAAGATCGATTAGAATTGAATCAACCAGTGGCAGAGGTCCCGCGACTACATAAAACCAGTATACTTATTATTAATAAAGCGCTGGCGTGCATATTATTGTATTTATTTTTTGATAATTAAGGTATAATTGTTTTAGCTTGCTTCCTATAAGTTTGATCATATCAGCATGAAGATAATATGTATAATCTATAGTAATATAATTCATCATTGTTAATTTACGGGTATGTCCCCAGTAGAATTGCATAACACTTTATTATTCGTTGAATTAACCTTAGCAAAACCCAATGATATGGTTTGTACATAGTGTATTCAAAACAATCACTATTACAGCTACCATGTACCCCAATAGGAATACGACGTTAGTATTGTCTTTGTACTGGTTGTTGTTTAAAATTATAAATGTTTTCTCTCATCAATTTACTCATCCTGGTGTACGTATGTCCAGATTGGGACTTATATAACAAGTGATTTTATATTAACAAAATTCACACCCAATACTATCGAAAAAATACCTTGCCAGTGTAAATGGCACAGGTATACACGGTATAAAAAGAATTATAGATACTTCAGTAATCTTATAGGTGTTGTACCACATTATACTGATATTTCAATAACCAACATCATAGTAATTAAGAAAATTAAGCTTTAGTTGTATGAGGCAGTACAATGTAATAAGCATCTAAAGGACTTCGGACTAATTAAAAATTGTTCGCTATTATGGTGATTATCTTAAGATAAAATTAGAATATTATCACAACCTCTCTGTGAGCAAATAAAATATATCTAGATTTACTTAGTTAAATTCAACAAATTTTCATTGTGCATTGCATAGTAAACTATTTATTTATAATATCAATATCAAGGAATATGACAGAATCTAACCCATTGATTAAATAGAAAATATAATAAGCTTACAGGTAGTGTTGAAATGAAAGCAAAATGGAGGCCGGCAAGAGGTTGAGCTCTGTGGCCAATAGCGCTGTAGGAAAAAGAGGGAAGAATTCAAATAGTAACAGCAACTTACAAAAAAAAAAATCAATTATCTTTTTTGCATGCCTTATTGGCTATTCGCTTGCAGAGCAACGTACACACTTGCACTCGAAATGGTAATCATTCTTTAGAAGCTTCTTACGGACTTCAGTTATCTCGGTAAACTCCAAGCCTATATAGCTAATAGTAAGCTCTTCCCCTGCAGCCACTGCCCTGCGAGTACGCAATGCGAGATCAGGCAGCTCTTGGTCAGTGTAAAGATTAGGAGAGCAGCTGTGGTTGAAGCCTGACAAGTAGGTGTATACAGCCTTGGCCACAATGCTTTCCTCATTGTTGTACAACCCAAACTGTATTGAATGTATGTATGGTTAGTAACAACATAGAAACGAGTACCTCTCTCTCTTCTTGATAAAAATATAATGCAGTGCAATATCAAAAACTTAACTGAAAATCTATATTATAGTATTACCTACAACTGTAGCCTAATGGAAGCTAGGTATTTTATGTTTTCCGTTCCTTGCTTATCCAATATATAAAAACTATTGTTTACACTAATTCTATATCAGCAATAATTCCTTCTATGGATAACATTTAAATAATGCAAGATCGAATATGCATCGTGTATACAATCTCGCCAGTGTAATGGCCACTGTATAATATACCTGATTGCAATTGATGGAAGCCATCAAGTTTACAACTAGCTGACTGTCACATATACCCCTGGGAAGAGCATTAACAACTACCTTGGCAGCAGTCTCTAAAATGTCTATCATTAAGGGCGTAAATGCTGATAGATTGTTAACTAACAAAGAGAACTGCTTGTAGCCACCAGGAGTAATAGAAGTGTTGGGGTATATGGTATATGCCTTCTCTTTGTCTGAACAACTAGTTAATGACTCCAGAGAAGATGGTGGAAATAATAGAATAGTGGAGCTATTCTGAGAAAATTCCATTTTTGGCTCAATAGATCCTTTTGATTCTTTCACTCCCAATACTATCAGTCTAATCGCCTGTCTTGCCCACATTTTCGTGTCACGAGAGCAGTTCTTCTTTTGAATTTTGGCAAAAGCATCGCATTCCACCTGATCGTGTTGGTATTGCCGGCCTAATGCCTCACACTTGGGACTGCACCAGGACACATAATGACAGGTCTTGCTGTAGGAGAATACTTAATATTAATATATGCCAGTATATATAGATAATGCATGTATGTGATATACCTATATATGGTTTATGTACCATTCCATTTGTAACAACTGCATGAAAAGCCAACCTACCAGGCTAAAAGATCGGCCGCCGTCTCACTATGATGAAAACAAGTGTCGCAAATATATTTGACTTCGTCAGCGTTTGGAGAGAACGCCAGTGGGGAGCATGCCATCAAACGGTAATCATCAGGAAG
This sequence comes from Ichthyophonus hoferi, assembly GCA_002751075.1. NCBI lineage: Eukaryota > Ichthyosporea > Ichthyophonida > Ichthyophonidae > Ichthyophonus > Ichthyophonus hoferi. Next base: position 9,274 of record NAOQ01000824.1, read on the forward strand.
GTCACGGCGAGCCACAATATAACAACCTCTTCCTGGTGCATTGCAAACCTCTACATCCTTTAACACTGGTCCCAAGGCCGCCCTGAACATGCAGGCTCTTTGTTCATCTGTCAGCTGTGCTTTGAGAAGCGTGAATGTTACTTATTTGACCTTTCAGTCGGTATACTTGGCTCCTTGACCTCAAGTAAAGCGCAGAAACAGAAGACTGATGCAAGTTGGATATATATAGTAACGCTCATCTACTAGGCCTCTTTCAAAAGATTAAACTAAGAATATGAACAGTTTTGAGTGGTTGGTGAGAGGCGGAAAAAAAAAGGCGGGGAAAGGAAGAGTATGATGATAAAATGAATCAGGAATGGGAATAATAACAGATAGAACGTAAGAAGAAAAAACATAAAATGAAATAAAATAAAAGCAATTCAGCTGGACTTGTAGAGATTAAGAATAAGAATGGAATAAGAATGTATGTATAACAGAACAATAACACCCTATTGTACATCAGTCTAAATCTCACACAGGGACTTACTCCTCTGCAGTAGGATCCCTTTGTTCCGAATATGTTTCTTTCCCTGAAAGGGTGCTGCCGGTATTATTGTTTCGGCCAACATTTGGCAAATATATAGGCAGTCAAATGCCAGGAATTTCTTATGAACGACAGTTAAAACTACTAAAACAGTGACAATTAAAGTTAGAGAGTTTTAAATGAAGTTCTGTGTAAATCATGAAGAAAATTGTTGTTGCCATTTGTAAATAAAAAATGTAAAGGAAAGGGAACAGTATAGATAAAGAACGCTAATGCGACCTCTTCCTAGTATTGAGTAAGGATAAAGAATGCTAATGCGATCTGCGAGATCTGCCTTATAGTAAGTAAGGATAAAGAACGCTAATACGACCTGCGAGATCTGCCTTGTAGTGAATGCGTATAAAATAATATAGTAATAGATATAGTTACGTTCCTGGCACTTAAATTGTAGTGCATAGTACTGTCCTTTGCTTTGTCATTATGACATGTTGTTAGATATACTCTCAAACCTACATATATATATAGAACATAACATATGTATAATTGACTGGGTGTAATTAGTAATGTATAGTTTATCGAATTAAATTTTATTGTTTACATTATCATTCCTTACAATCAGTAATTAATTAATCTGTTTGTCTGAATATCATATCTTATAAAAACCTCAACCGTTGTCAAAGCAAAGATTATAAGATCTATTATTAGATAGTCTAGTACTATATGCTAATTGATTGGAATGGAAATGTATGATATGGTTGGCTGATTGTATGTTCTATTCTTAGATAGTATATATATAGGTACGCTCCTCACTGTTCAGGCATATTTGAAATTAGAAATATATATAGTTGGGTAGAGGCAACGACAAAATTCTTTAGTCGCCAAAAACCCAATCGTTCATGTACATATATAGCCTGAGAAATTTCTCATTTAATTAGTAGTTGTGAGAATCTGTCAAGTCGTTAAAAAAAATCCCATAACTTGTTGAGGATATCTCCAAAATGTTTGTAGCTAAGGGCTTCGTAGGAATAATTGCGTTATTCGGTATCCTAGTCAATTGTATGCCAGCTGACAATTCCGGAAAATGCGTTTATCAAATGCAAGGTGAGCCAACAAATAATCCAGCTTTACTTGTTCCCCTCTACGCCTATCCTATGACTAAAAATGGAGTTTGTACGGCAAGTGCCTATCTTGAAGCAGCCAAGGGATGTCAAGCGGTTACAGTGATTGTCAACTTGAGCAGTGGACCCACGGCTGGAACAGAGGATATCTCAAATTTTAGGGTATGTTTAGTAACCTAAGCAATAATAATAGTATTTGAACATATATTTATAGAATTATTTTTAGTTTACTAATTGTCTTTAATTTGAGTAGGGGAAAATGTTTGGTGATGTTGCCATGCCATATCTTTTCTGAATGACAATACATAGATAGAGATATGGGGCCATGATTAGTTTCTATTTTTGTGGGTAAAAAAAGGAACGATGACACGTTATTTCAAACTGATCATTTCTCCTCCTTATAGATTTGCCTTCAAATGTTGCAGGATCATGGTGTAAAAGTAATTGGTTACATTAGGACAAAAGAAGCTAGAGTAAACGACGACTACACCTGGACTCAATATGGCGTAAGGTAAGGGATTTTATTTACATTTGGAATTAATTCTGTGCATTTTTTGTAACAAGTGGATTATAGTATCAGTATAAAATTTATTGACTACTCAATTCATTATGTAACTATATATCACCATCTATTTAGGCCTCAGTGGCAGGTGGCCAGGGATATGGAAATGTGGATTAGTCATGCTGCGGGCTTCCCTTCATTCAAAGGATTTTTTCTTGATGAAGTAACTGGTTTTTACGCTTCAAAGTTTGAGACGTATGGGATAAACCATGTGACATGGTATATGGAGGCAAGTTTTTTCTTTGATTTTTATTTATTTTGAATTTCATGTTTCACCTATCTTATCTATCCATCTCCGTTTATTTTATTTTTCGTTAAGCTACCAGCAAGTTTTTCTTTTTTGCTTACTCTTTTTATCTTTTTATAATATAACTTATTTTATTTTTCTCTATTATCATTGGTGTAATTGTAATAGCAATTACCTATTATCACTAGCATGATTGAGGCAAATTCTGATTGGAGTGCTAGCTTTATGGCAAGGCCATAATTAAATGTAATTCACATTTTAACCGTATTCTTTTGTCCGAACAGTTGGTCACAATAGCTAAAAGCAAAATGAAAAACGCGTTTGTTGTTCTTAATCCAGCAACAGCTATCGATCTTCGAATAATGACACCTAATAACCAAGGATACCAACCAGCAGATGCCGTTGTCTCATTTGAAGCTGCTGCTGACTATTGGAGACCATTATGTGAGTTTTTTTTTTCAATTGTTTTGGCTTTCTTTTTTTTTACATCCTCTGCTGTGTCCCTTTTTTCTTTATTTTCTAAGCCTGGGTTGCATAACAATTATATCAATGCACGTCTTTGACTCCATTCAAATTATGTGTGCCCTATTTTATATTTAGACAAGTATTAACTAATCATTATTATTTTTCCAGCCGGTAATTGTAGTGCCGTTCAATGGTCTGACAAATATGGCAGTTTTGGCTTTGGTCCATATTGCCATTTCGTACCTACACGTGACGATATAGAGCCCTTTAAGGCGGCCGTTAGCGAGGGCAAAGTTAAAGCTGCGGCAATAGTTTACGCTCTTTCAATGAACTATCTATTAGATGATATTCAAGAGGCTAAAAAAAATGGACTCAAATATATTTATTTCACTGACATCAAGCTTGCGGATAATCCTTACGGAAAGACGGCACATTACTGGGATCAAATTTTAATAATATTAAATGAGGGTGAGATGTCTGGAACCGTTAAACCAAAGATTGAAACCTGTGATGAGATACTACAGGCAAATAAATTGGGCCCCTACCCTGACGGTTGTTTGCTAACGTGGTGGCAGAACGTAGGTTGCAATGAGAAGGGAACTAATGCCCCCGACAAAACAGCCCGCTGGGGTTACGATGTCTCTCTTACAGCGCAACAAGTTGCAGCCGACTATAAACAATATGCTGATCTGGCCAGAAATGGCAATTTACAATATCAGGAAGCATGTGGTGGGCATCCCAACATTTAGATGTTTCCATTGATCTGTAGTTTCTCTTATCTATCCTTTTTTACATTATAATTTAAAAGTTTTTTGTTGAGTTTTCTTTTCTATGACCTACTTGGTAATCTTATTTTAAACAAATAGTTGATATTTTTAGATGTTGGGTAATTCTGTTTCATGACAGTCAAAAATTTAATTAATAATGAGCTTGCCCGAAAAAAAAAATTTTCAGGTACGAAAAACGACGCGGCTGTTACTTGCGACGATTTGGATGAGACTTCATTAGCCCCATTCCCTCGCGGATGTTTGCTGAAATGGTGGCAGGAAGTTGGCTGCACGGAGTCTGGTTACACATCTCCTAAAATTGACGACCAATTCTGGGGGCCTGCGTTTTACACAGTAAAGGATGTCAAAACTGATATGAAGAATTACTACAGAGACGCCAAACAGAACATTGGTGATTATTCTGCAAGTTGTGGTCCCAAAGTGCACACTACAAATACAAATGAATGTAGTGAATTGCCTGACAATGCCAAGGCTCCTTTCAAAGATGGTTGCCTTATTGAATGGTGGAAGGAGGCTGGCTGCACATTAGCAGGTACGAGTGCCCCTCAATTTCATACCCAGAGATGGTACGCGATGTCTTTGACAGTTAAGGAAATCAAGGATGACATGCACGCGTATGGCTTACTGGCATCAACTGGGAAAAAAGGCTATCGCAAAAAATGTGGTCTCCCCATTGTAAAATGCGATCAGATTAACAAGTCGCAAATAGGGCCATTCCCGAATGGATGTATGCAATATTGGTGGCGTGCCGCCGGTTGTACTGTTAAAGGTGCCAAATATCCTCATTTCAATCAACAGTTTTGGTGGTTAAAAACCATGTCTGTTACACAAATTCAACAAGACATGAATTTATACTATCAATTGGCCAGGAAAAATATGAAAGGATACCATGAATCTTGTGGCCTGCTTTAGTAGTCAATTAGCTTGGGCCTCTGTTATTTAAAACTTATTCCGTACGAATCATCATCAATGGAAAGATTATTTTAACTTTATATGTAGTTATAACGTAATATAAAAATGCTTCTTTATCATTTTATATTTATATCCAGTGTTTTGATTAAACTTTTAAGTCAATATGAAGCCCCAATGACGATTATTATGTGCAATCATCGACTTTTGCCATCTAGGCAGTTGAGGCTACTTTGATGTGAATTTGACATTAAGATGGGATGGGATTAAAAAGTATTGCGTATTTTTCCTCTATCTTTATTGTATAATATTTAACTATGATCCTCCCATAAAGTACCAGTTAATACTTACGTTGTGCCATGTTAAAATAAAAAATGCATGTATATTATTTTATAATTGAGTAGTTTGTTTATTAATAAATGGATAAATTTTTATTTCAATGATTGTTTTCATTTTAGCTATTAATTTAATTTAAATATATCCCACCAGTAGGCTACATGTGCATATCATTAGATTTTAAATGCTGATTAACAATCTACAAATTAAAACCAACTTTAATGCTTAGAAAAACTTCTTTTCACTGAAGGACTACTAGAACCAGTTAAAACATGAATATTTAATTAATTTGGGCTTTTATATATAGCTGCAATCATTTAATACTCTTAGCAATTATTATTACATGTGTGGTCTGGAAAAAGAGTGAGCGCAATCCACTGGTGTTAATGCCAAACCCAGATTATCGATTAAAATTAAACCAAACAATGGCAGAAGTTGTACAACTATAGGTTTGCAGTCCAGGTAACCAATTGTTTAGGCATTATGCCTAAGACAAGCCCAGCAGTTTTACCTATGGACCTACAATCTTGCAACTGCCAAGGTTTTACAGCAGCCTAGATTTGTATCGGGGTAACTGGGTACCTTCAACAGTAGAACAGTAACTTGACCATCAGCCCACAACTGGCAGCCCGGTTAACTGTAATCTCTTAGTCTTATCAACTTTATGGGCTTAGTTCCCAACTTCTGCTGACTTGTTCAATAATAAAAATATCTTAAAATACCTGTACTTTGTGTATGAAAAAAGACACGTTAAAACACTCCTTAGTTTGGTATTACGTCTTCCTATACAATAATGCTAAGTCATAGAGACACTCCTGTCTCTACTTATTATTTTCAATAACCCTTAATTGCGTTTTCTGGGTTTTAGAGCTAGAGAAAGAGAAACTGTCTTTTAACAGAAAAATTCCATAATTTTTTGTGATGTACATTTCCCTAAAATGAATTATCAAAAAATGTGTATGTATATGTTACCACATTGTCCTAACAATGAGAGATATAATCAACCCTTGCTTTTCTAAGTCGGTTTGCAAAAACTACCCGTTTTTATTATCAATACTTTGCCACGAAACCAGGCCTCTTATTCTATATACATTTACATCATTACATCTCATTAATGCCGTAGCCAGATGACGTGATCTATTTTTGTTCCCAGCCAGCTGGGCGTTTACGTTATTTGAATGATATTGATTGGCTACAAGTACTATTTTAACTCATTTCCGATTACCAAAAAAATAAATCTAAGGCGAGTAAGTATGTGAACAAAACACATGTATTTTATCCGCAACAACTATTGTTCACATGTTGCATACATCTATGCTGTGGCTGTAACATATTATGACAATCTTGGATTTCTAACCCTGAACTGAGATTTGGCTGGTACTTACGCTATTAATGCAGAAGAGCACAAATAGTAAGTATTTTGAGTAAAATATGATATTTTATTTTTTCTACATAAAAAATGCTTGATTACTTGGTGACTTGTCACTTTTGCCATGAATTCTCCGGCGTTTTAGTATTTAGAAACAATGGGGTATAATAACGTCAATTATATTACTAATCTATTTTCTGATCGGCTAGTTGAATTTGCAACTAATGGAATGCATATAATTATCTGAACCAATGTCCGAAATTTCCTTACATAAATAATTTAAAAAATCAGATTTTCCAAAACAATGTTGTACGATGTGGAGTCAATGTTCGTTTGTTCTCTATTGTTATAAGGATATTAAAAATATTTTTATAAAGAGACAGGAGGCTTCACTTTCTCCTCCCTGAAATAGTATGCATTAATTAAGTAGCTATTTTGTTTTCTTTTTATCCAGTTTGTCTGCTTAATTGATCCTCATTGGTGTCCTATTGTCAGTGATCCGTGGCTTTGATCACTCCTCTAATGAATGCTTAAACTGATTGATTAGATTGCGAGCAAGGCTATATATCTTTATTACTGAAGTCGTTTGCAGCTTCTTATTGAAAGTATAAGTAAATTTAGAAATATTTTTATTTATTTCTACTCCTACTCTATCTTCTTCTAACTTATCAAATACTATTAGTCCTGGTTGTATATCGGATATGAGTGAAATGCCTGCATGACTAAGTGGAGTCGAACCTAATTTTAATCCTATCGGCATCAATCGATGATGATGCCCTAACAGTGTTAGTGGTTAGTGAAACTGTGCATAGAAATAAAATGTGCACTGTGTTTGTGGAGGTTCCCTAGTCTGTTTTCTGTTTGTTCGCTAGGCATGGTTTTTTGATTTTTGTAGTGTGTTTTATTTGTTATAGACTAATGGTTATTGATCGCTATATAAAAGTCGTGTATTGTGACTTAGCCCGTGTCTAGTACTAGCGCTTCCAATATTCCTATATACCCCTCACAATTGGATGACATTAATTAGAGTAGCTAATCATTAGTGTGATATTCTAATATCTATTCTATGTTTAGACTATGGGTATTGATTGATCGATAGATAAACTGTAATTATGTTTTTATCTGGCTGACATTATATTTCCAAGAGCTAGAGCTATTTTCATTGGTCAATTCAGAGGAATTTCCCACGCGTAATAAGATAACGATCATAATTGGATTTGTGGTATTTCTCTAGCGATCGCAACACTTTTTCCGTGTAGATCCATGTACAACAACCATCTTCTCCTTATATCTCACTCCATCTTAAAGAGGTATGGAGATAAGTTTACATTTTTCTCTTCAATTTTAAATGTACCTCCTTCTATGCTATTAATGAACAGTATCTCACCAATTCCTTCTACACATCACATTGGCCTGCAATAACGCCCCTCTCATTGGTCCTTACAAATTTAGAGTGGGCATCAGTTTACAATTTTTGGTAAAGGCCATTAGTCAGCAATCTCTTACCATTTGTTCTTACTAAACCAACTTGTGGGATTGGGACAAATGTCATTACATACAATACATGCAAATCTTCTTCATGATCAAGCCATTCGCATTAAGATACAATATATAGGAAAGGGATTAGACCTAATACCTGCTTGCACATTATGATTGTGAGAGTGAGAGATGGAGTAAGTATCGGTCAGACCTGTTTTCTATTCTAACACCTCTTCAGGTTAATTTCCGTTGTATTAAGTACTAACGTCTAACTGTTAAAAGTTATTGCCTCTATAGTTTTAATATACAGATTATAAAAAAGTTTAACGGTACATAAGGTAATATGTCCCCAACTAGTCATTATTTATTCAAGACATAGTTAGTATCCAATGGGAATGGATATTATTTGGAGGTGGACTACTATAGATGATTGTCATAATATATAATAGTTATTATTATTTTTTAATATGCTTTTTGTTTAGAGACTTGATATTGTTTCTCCTCCAGAACAAATAACAGAAAAAGACGAATAGCCACGTGTGGTGACACTTTGTACTACTATCTCTTTCAAAATACATAATATGTATAAATGTTGTTCAAGTTGATGTCATTTCCAAAGTAAAATGTAACACAACAATTGGCCAGCGATTCTTTGTGGCTGTGGGGTTAGAACTCAGATATTATTAAGCATGAAGCCAAAGTAATCTTGTGAAGACAAGGATAAGAAAATGGCCGGTTTACTATTTAAGATTATTGTTGCAGACTGGTCAAAAGTATATTCTGAACAATCGATTCTGTTATTTATAACTTATAACTCGCATACCCTCTATGTAGGTGGAGCTTTAATTTTTTCCAATTAAACCGTAAAACTGGTGTAACCAACACAAGACTCGTATTACTTACCTATTGAAATACCAGCAGATTGACGTTGCTCATACTAAAAATATCACTGTTATATAAAGACATAAAATATCCTGATTGTGTACTGGTGTATTAGTATGAAACCTATATAGCTGCTTCACATTAGACATTAAAAAACCAAAACCTTTTGTTTTTCTAATTATTGTAAATAATTTTGTGAAAGCATCAGAAACAGATTGGAATTGATTATAATTGCACTGGGCTCACACCCAATATGGCTTTTGTAAGAACAAAGGTGTTCACTACACTTTTACAGTTTGTTCTTTCATTTACTGTTATTATATTCGCTTACTACTAGAAGGAAAGAACGTTCCCTACTAGTTAAGCTTGATTGGGATTCTTTGTGAATTATCAATGTTTATTATTGGTTTGAAGCTTGGTACTACTAGGTCAATAGTTTAATCAACGCATAGAATAATCTTAGCCTGCAGAATATCTGACGATAATTGTCAAATAGAATTCAGTAACATCAATAATTTTTAAAAACAGTTTCCTACATCTACTAGTCAAATCAATCTTCTTGACTACTAAGTATGAAAAATAAGATTGTTTAGAGAGAGTACTAAATTCCCATTAATCATATTTAAATCATCCTTGCTTGGCCTAACCGTAATGGCTAGCATCCACTTTTACATCAATACCTATAATAATTTGCATCGTACATGCTAGTATGGTGGATTGAGCTTCACTAATGCCAGTTCATGAAAAATGAAAAATGCACTTAGAAGATACGCATGTTATGTACCAATATGCTAATTTAGACCTTAATTTTGCATTGAGGTTAGGCTATGTCACATATGGATTGCACAAGTATGTGTGGAGTTAAGTTAAATATTACATAATCTTTAGATTGTAATTAATGACCCCTACTGGACATCTATTAACTAATGCCAACGCTAGTCAAGTCTATAAGCTGAACCCATACTGGCTCTGGACATGTTTTTTATTTATTCATAAACGTAATGCATGAATTTATCTAAGTAGTTTAGCTGTACATCAGCCCAGCCTAAGTGTGTTAGATTTTGAAGCATATTAGTAACCGATAAGTAAGTAAATTACCCGTCACAGGCTAAGCAAATGCTGTCACTTCAAACATGTTTTAACAAAAATGTGGAATTGTAAAGATTCACTACAATGAGTACAAGAAACAGTCTTTTTTCAAGTCTTCCAGTGTTCTCGAATATACTTATTACGTGGTAGTGCTCATTAAAATCGTATTTTTTTGATGGGTTAAGAGGCAATCTGCGGCAAATCTAGTGACTTGTCTAAAGGCACGGAATTTTCAATTAGTTTTTGATTCCTAGATAGATGTTTTCTTCCAGGTGTTGGAGAGTATCTGAATCCGATTTATTAGGAGCTAGATCGTTTTGGCATAGTTTTTTCGCTGCCTTAGTACAATCTGTGGAGCCGCTCTCTTATGCGCGTTAGTGCATTTACATTTATATATGATTGCAACCAGTGCAAAGACAATATACTAGGGCATTAACGTATTCTATTGGGGTACATGGCAGCTGTAATAATACTTGTTTTAAATGTATTCAATGGTGTTAAAAAAGGGTGACTTTTCTAAACAGATACTGCATACAAGCCATATCATTTGGTTTCGCTGAGGTTGACTTGGTGAATAATAAATTGTTATAAAAATTTGT
>NAOQ01000827.1:7103-19216 GCA_002751075.1 Ichthyophonus hoferi
TGATGCTTTGATGAAATGAAAGCATGGAATCAATTAGTTAAAAACTAAATTAATCAACATCTTGGTGTACCCAAATGATTACCAATGAACGAGTACAAAGAAATGGAGGAACCAGTACATTATTTATAACGATACCAGTATATTTTAAGTTGAAATATTATGTTTTATTTATTTGTGTATACATCACCTATTATAATAAGTTAATAGGTAAAGCCTTGAGGCCAGATATCAAACAGCATAGCAATTTCCAACGAACACCTGGCTCTTAATCTCTACTTTACCTTATCGTAATTATGTAGAATAGCCAAACTAACAAAGGCCCTCTCCCTGAAACACATGTTAACGACAAACTAAAAAAAAACAAAATGGGTTGAAAAGCCATAAAGAGAGTTGAACACCACAAATAATATTTGTGACAATTTGTCACTGAAATAAGCGTGTAATTTAACAATACTTAACATCAGTAGTCTGTAGTATAAAGGTATTAATTAACACTGACTAAATTTAATTCATCTTCTTTTGTTTTCTGTAAGAAAAAAACAGGCGACACCGTGGATCGAACACGGGACCTTCGCATTACGAGTGCGACGCACTACCACTATGCTATGCCGCCAACAAGCATCAAAATTATATTTATTTTTAATGAATTACTTTAGTGATGACATTATTTCAATTTTATGCACAATAAACTATTTTTTAGGGATAATAAAAATTACCCTAGCAATTAAATAATTGCATTTCTACTATTAGTTTTTAAAATACAAATACTAAAGTTTTATCAAAGCTATATATTTTAAAATATAAGAATGATATATACACTCAGCCCTGAATATTTCACATGAATTTAATATTATAGATATCTACAGCAAGGGTAGGGAGGGTGGTGGCTTAGGCGAGCAGGTGGAGGTATACATAATGCCAAATTTTAGGCATAAGACAATAAAAAACACAATACTGTACACACATTGTTGACCTCCAATACTTACATGCATCATGTACCATAGCAAGCTAATACCAGCCTGACAATATTTGACCAGCCCTTTGAAGTGATAGTATTTTATGTGAAACATAACGTCTTTAGCATAGAGATGATGCATTTGCCGAAAACACATTAGCCCTTCATTCAATCATACTCTAAGCTTAAAATATCAAGAAAAAACTCTTTAATTAATAAATATAATATTTTTTAAAACTACCAGCCTCAACCTGAATTCCAATGGTAAGTAGGTAAAATACTCACTACAATGGAAGTATGATGTAATTAAAACTAGCCATGAGCGTAACAATTATCAATATAGTTGGAGAAGTGCCATCACAACAACCGATGGAGGAAGTTACTAGCACACCAACTGCTGAACAAAGGATATTATAGCAACGTGTATTAATGGTAGGACCAGAAAGGTTAATCCAAATCAGCATGTTAAGAAGACAAGTAATAAAATTTAGAAACTACATTTAGAGGTAAAGAAGCAATAGACAGTTATATGACCGCATGTCTGAGCTGACAAATATGGCTACATGTACAACGTAGGCAAATTAACTATTTATAAAGTATTTAATTTATTATTAATAATGGGTTGCCACCCTGAACATGGATGGGTGAGATAATTCCTACAGGTTGAAACCAACGAGATCACCCCTCTAAGCTGGACTTGCAATAAATTTTATTATCCAGTTTAAAATTTGTAAATCATTAAGCTAAGTAAGGTGGCCATGGCATACGATTATAGTAACAGAACGAATTTACAACAAATATACAAAAAAAATAATATTTTGCCACACTGTCTTGTAGAAAATAAGATAAATATTCTTATATTGCCTTACTTACTCTAGTACAAAAACAGTAGCTCTTAATATTCTTTCAGTACCAGTGTAGCATGCATAAGTTGAGAAGAAATTTTATACCAAAATTCTAACATATATACCGTCCCAAGTTTTCGAACTCCAAGACCCAACCATTTTACAATCACAGCATTGTTGCAGAGAGCCAAAGCAATAAATATTAGAATAGTATTTTGATATTAATAGCAAGTACAATAAATTAAGACTCATACGATCCAAGCTAGCAATATGTTAATATTTATAGTTCAAAAAGCCCATGTTTAATAATCAACTCCAGTATTTGAGATGTTGGCATGGTACAATTACATTAATATTCAGGACCAGCAACCAATAGTTCTTCATCTTTCTTTTAAGCAAACTAATCATGACTAGATTCACAAAATACATAATATTTTTAGAATAATTATCTTCATCCAATCATCTAAATTATGTAAGATCTATGGTTTTATCAAAACATCAACTATAACTATTATTGCCCATCTTCTTGGGCATATGTATAGTACAAGACTAACAGGGACCTCAACAAATACATACTCTCATAAACAATGACTGCCTAAAAGTTTACCCAACACTACAATAAGGTTTTCTCAGGATCATGGTACAGCACTGCAACCTAGTACAGTGTTTACCAGTTTACCAGCCTCTCTGTGACATCTTCTCCTCAGCAGGGAGGGTATCACAGTTAATGCCAACCATAGCCTCACCAAGATCTTCACTGATCTCAGCAAGCTTCTTTGCGTCCTTGAAGTGGGTGACAGCCTGTACGATAGCCTTAGCACGCTTGGCTGGGTCACCACTCTTGAAGATACCCTAGGAGCAAAAGAAAAATAAGTAATGTGTATGTATGAAGTTGGTTCCAGCATGAAATAGCTACGTGCACATAATACCGAGGGTATATGCTAACTAATATGCAGGAAGGAGAATGAAATATGGAAATAACTCAGAAGACTCATACATTAAGCCAGTTAAAACAACACTTTCGGATTGCATAAAACACAAAGCATGTAAACATATAGGCATAAAGACCAGGAATATCATAGATCAAGATCACATACCGATCCAACAAAGACACCATCGCAACCCAACTGCATCATCAAGGCAGCATCAGCAGGGGTGGCAACACCACCAGCAGCAAAGTTAACAACGGGCAGACGACCGAGCTTGGCAGTCTCGGCTACCAAGGCATAGGGAGCTCTAATCTCCTTAGCGTAAGCAAAGAGCTCATCCTCATCCATGCTCTGGATCTGGCGGATCTGCATGTTCATAGTACGCATGTGACGGACGGCCTCAACAACATTACCAGTGCCAGCCTCGCCCTAGAGATAAAATTAATATGGGTAAGTGATTTAGTTTGATAAACCATCCATCATTTAACATGATAGTTCAATGTCTGTCATGATTGTGTAAGCATGTATGTGTAGGGATTCAGATATACACATAATGGGACAGCTAGGGTCATATAGCTTGATAATTACTATAGGAACAGTCAGGTGTATTATTGAGCGCCGCAACTTTGATTGCCATACAGAAAGATGAAGATGAAAATGCAAGTGTCTTAAGTGTGTTGAAGCTATAATACACATACACACATATATATATACATCTATTCCATCACACCCACCCACCTTAGTACGGATCATGCAGGCTCCCTCGTTAATACGCCTAAGAGCCTCTCCGAGGTCCTTAGCACCACACACGAAGGGGACACCGAACTTGGTCTTGTTAATGTGGTGCATCTCATCGGCAGGTGTGAGGACCTCACTCTCGTCAATGTAATCTACCTCCAAGGCCTCGAGAATCTATTATTATGAAGAGAGGGAGAGGGAGAGGGAGAGACAGGGGTGTGGAAAATGGAAAGAAATAAAAGGGTCATTTTTGTTAGCATATAGTACGAACATATACAATGTCAATCATTATTATAGATTTCTTGTCTGTAATATATAGCTAGTATGACATCCATTACTACATGATATATCTAAAGGGTAAGAAGTTATAGCCTTACATGGTTATATCCAATTACCAGTGGGATATAAAAACTTTTGATGTTAGCATGTGCCAATCGATATTATATTGAAAGTAGGGAGGGGAAGCTGGTAAGCGAACAACATAGTGCATATAATGGAGTAAGGAGAGGATAGATAATATAGTAGTTAAAAAAAAAATAAACCAATAGAAACAAGAAATCTAACCATGAGTGTCACAAAAAAAACAAAAAGAAGGAATGATCTTAAACCAATTAAATAACTATATACCTGTGCCTCGACGAAGTGACCAATGCGAACCTTGGCCATGACAGGGATAGACACCACGGACTGAATGCCTTTGATCATCTTAGGGTCGGACATGCGAGAAACACCGCCTGCCATTTGCCAAATATCATTAAACTGGTGTGGCAATAGAGCATCTCTTCCTTCTTTAAGGTATATATGGTACTACATTTCTCTTATACTTTGTGTCATTAATTATTCATTTAAATGTATGATTGCTTTGCCTTTTTTAATGACTAAACACGTTGATAATAACAAGGTACTATATATGACATGAGACCTCCAACTTTGCTGGTAATTCCAGAATACACTTTTTTCTAATCTATATGGGAGCTAAATATAGGACAGCATTATTTCAATATGGTTTGTCATGTGATTTCCCACCACTCCAGTCCACCTGGAGCTCACTGTAACCATCTCTATATAATAATAATAGGTGTGAAGGAGAATGACTTACCATCCCTGCGGATATCAGCAGGAACGCGCTCAAGGGCCATAACGGCACAGGCACCAGCATCCTCGGCAATGCGGGCCTGTTCGGCGTTGACCACATCCATGATCACACCTCCCTAGAGATAGGACCCAAATAGTTAATATTGATTATACTACGTATATAACACCCTTATGTGATACTGGTTTGGATTATTCTCACTATATATATAGTTGGTTAACAATGCTAGGGGGCATGTACACAGGTCATAACTCAACCTCAAGAGGAATGCCAAGTGAAACAAGGTAATAGAAGGAAGCCAAGCGAACCGTTGCTGCGGAGAAAAAAAATGGAAACACAGAATCGTTTACAACTAGAACATTTAAAAGTCACCATAAAAATCCAAAGAAAAACAATGGCAACTTTAGCTCCAAGGAAAACGGAATCTTTGACTGAGATGCATTAGAGCTCAAGAGGATATAAAAGGACGAAGAAGAGAAAGGAAATGATTTCCATGTTCCAACATTACCAAACAATAGATAAACAACTTAAACTGACAAAGTACAATACATAATATGAACTCTGACTATTTAAACCACTGCATACCTTGAACATCTGGGCGAGGCCCTTCTTGACAAGGTCGGTACGGGTAGCGTGTTCGGCACTCATTGTAATGCTTTCGTATAAAAATACCAAAAACAAAAGGTAGAATTCTGACAATTTTCGCTATGGCGACTGACTATACCACACGTGAATATTGATAAGGATCTGCATTGACATGTTAGAATTGCATATGACTTTATCATAGAATAGCCAATAAAAACGATTTTAAATTTGTTGTAGTATGTTTGGGCCAATAAATTGTATTGTAATAATAGTAAGATTGTTTTTCATAAGCCGTGGTTGAACCATAAATATTTATACATTCTGGAATTTTCGACCAAAATCTTTTGTAAAGCAAAGTAGTGTTTAGGCTTAATTTGCATAATAATAGTTTTATGAGCCATGGTTTTTTCCACTGGTGCCATGCTTGACAAAAAATAAAATAAAAAGAAAGTTGCTTTTTGTTGCTTTTTATTGTCATATGCCATATGTCATTTCCTGTGGGCTGATGAGGTGTCCCTGCTTTTGAGTTATTAGGTAATTATTACTTAATGGGGGACCAATTACGAGTAAAGCCCATTATTGTTAGTAATTGGCCCTCTTTTAAATAATAAGATATTTAAGGATCAGATGGTCTGGATCCGGGAGGAGGGTTGAATTAGATGGTTGGTACTAAAATCTGAGAGAGCAGAGATTTAGATAGTGATAGAACTATCTAGACAGCTAGATCGCAGATAATTCAGTAAATTATCTGTTACAAGGTTATAGCCCCAGAACGCTTCCACTGCGTCCACAGTTGCTGTTTATTTTATTTTATTTTTCTCTCAATAATGGGTGATATTTTTATGGAACCTTGGATTATCTGTTACATTATACGTATACACTACGCTGATTTTTTATCACCCTCCAAATATATATTTCAATCTCCATGAATTTGAGCCTATGCATCATTACAGTTCGTTAGATACATAAATTAATATTTCCAAAAATGGACATATCATAAAATATATTCCTGAATGAAACCCAACTGCTTGGCATGACTTCTGAAGACTGATTATATTTATTATAGAATTGTAGTTTAGTTTACTTATTTGGTAGTTTTTAAAGAGCCGCCTGGTTAACCATTTGTGAATATTGTACCAGCTCTAGTGTTACGAAATCCTATTATTGGTTGCTGGTTTTACCTACGTGAACATCATGCTTGGTTTACCCAAACCATCGAGGTCAAATTCAAAACAGACGTAGGCCTTTAGGTCTATGTCTAATTTAAGTTGGGCGTCCTAAAATCTAAATAATAAAATGTAGACCATACTCAGTTGCAATTAAAAAGATACCTCCGATTGCTGCATCTAACTATATTAGGTAGATTATATTAGGTTAAATGACGTCAGACAAATGGCATAAAATTATAACCGTGAAAGATAATTTAACCGAAGTTAAAACCAATGTTAAAGTAAATGAAGAAGTATCATGTCTAAGTAATACACCTATTGGACAAGGTATACGTAGCAAGCCTAATATGGTTAAGCAGTACCTACCGGCAGAGGGCAATTGCTTTACACAACATTTACTACCGCAAAAGAAAGCTTAATGTCACTTGAATAATAAAAAAGTATTAAATTTAAGAAGAAAACAAGAAGAAAAAAACACCCATATAGTTAAGGATTTCTTGAAAGTGTTTATTATTCTATTGTCGTTATGCTTATACCTTAATAGGAAAACATACGATCCACACCCCTTCATTGTTTTCTCCCATGTCCTACCATTACTAGCTTAATTTTAAACTAAAACACACACTTAAGTTTCTCTCTATGTCCTCATAGTCTAGATATAGAATATAGGTTTAATAAATTTAGGAAAATTGTGTTATTGGGTTTTTTGTCATGCCTACACACTGTAGTAAGCTTACGTTAAATGGTGTTGCATGACCAACCATCAACTCCGAATGAGCACGTGGGTACAGCCGACAAGCTGGTAGCAAGATAATCGTGAAATGATTGGTCCAATATTAGTTGTTTTTATATCGTTCTGAATCAAATGAAATGATTCATTATCGTAAATTAACCGAAAGTGAGCAATTGGACTAATGATGCGGACATGGGCTAAAGAGCCGTCCAAATAACTACACATACGTTAGACCAATTGAAGAATTAAGATCAAGTTATGATCAAGGAATTCTAGTGGGCCTTACTGGTTTATGTGAACCACATTAGGCTATAAGGATCTATAGAACCGTTTCCACTTGAGCCGAAATACGGAACATAGCTACATTGATATCCACGATAAACAAAAATATTAAGGCAGGAGTCGCTCCCCCATTTGTAGAAGAAAGCTTTAAACAGATGATAATAGAAAAATAATACACTCCTTCTCTTACATCGAAATCATTTCATCTTCCTATTAAAAGCCGATCAGAGCTAAGCTCTATCAGTAGCCCAGCAAGAGATACTTCTAAACAACACCTAATTGGAATCTTCGAAGTCTGTAAACAAGTCACCAGAACTACAACTACTGCAGATCGTTATAAATAGTTTTGAAAGAATTTACTGTAAAAGTGGGCAGGGGCTCCAGCGACAAAGCAACTTTTCACGTGGAGGCAAACTGACACGCCAATCAAATAGTCTATTGGTCAACTCCTACGCAAGATCTACGTAGGAGAGTTGATAAATAAGCAGTTGTCTAGATGCAAACGCTATTTGACGGAGACGTACCTATCAGGATAAGTTCAATAAAGCATTGTAAATATGCACAGGCCTATTGTCGGATGCATTTCAATGAGATCAATATTGAAGAGCACGGGCTTAGGGTATAGCATTCGCATAACAAAAGTATAGGGTATACAATCTCAACCGAATAAGAGTCTGTTATTTGGTAAGGATGGGGTTGCTATGTTGAGGAATACAATAAACCTTTGAAGAAGTACCTTGATATTTTTCACTTATGTTTTTACTTACGTTAGTTCTGTTACAGAATATTCCATGTTAAAAATATTCTTACATTTGAGCATATCATAAACCTGTCTGGTACTAAAGAAATAGCGCACGATAATTCCCATCGTATTCCTAAGAAATATTATACTTAAAATAGGAAAAAATCCGAGTTACTAATGGGTTTGTTGATAGGAAAAAAGATAAAAGAGATGTAAAAAGAGTTTAGAACGTGAAACAAATAGATTGGAAACAGTAACGACAGGACAAGAGAGCCCAATAGATTAATTTTTGATCTGGTCTTCAAGTTGATCACTGCTTTCAGCCTGTTCTGCTTCGTAGCAGTCTTTGCTATTTCTTTAATGTTTTATAAATTTTCCTTTTACAATATAATTCAACTAATAACTATTTAATGGGTGATAATTTGCCGTGGTGTTGTAATTGACCTCATTTGTAAGATATCAGTACGTATCTTAACTTACCATCTGTACAGTCAAATTATATGTTGATACCTATTGTATCTTAGTCTGTTTTGCTTTTTCATCCTCCAGTAATGCCCAGACTTTGCTTTTTACTTCAAATACCCTTTTTTTTAAAGTTTCCAGGTTCTCTCAAGTTCTTTCATTTTGCATTCACACAGCTTCCTGTAAGCATACAGACGTGTCTATGTCTATAATCAGAACCATACCAGTTCAACGTTTTCTTGTACCCTACACATATTTATATGTACCTTTTTATATTTATAAAGAAAGAGCCAGACCCAATGAAAACTCATTTTAGTCTTTATATATATATTAGCTTCTGAATTAAGCAAGGCACTCGTTCTAGGAGTAAAAAGACGTAGAGACAGAACAGAAGGTGGGTACTAGATGCCTGTTTGTAAATCCTACAGACTTGCTGTGGGATGGTAATCAGAGACTGGGTGTGATATAAACAAGTCCTAATCAACATCATTCAAATAATAACATTTTTTCTAATTGCCTCACGTTAATAGGCCCTATAGTCTTTAACCCTTCATTCCAGGCATCATGTAGGAAGAGATCTTAAAAGATGCAGTTCCAAACTGCGTATTGTAAACAGGCCTAGGTTTATATAGCCCAAATGAAGCAGTATATAAATTCGTTCAAAAGATATTTTTTATGCACAGTGAATTGATATAACGGCTGAACTCGGTTTTCACTCTGGGTGGCCGAGGCCTAGTACCTATTTCAAGATGCTTTCAAAAAAGAAGCGGACTAGTGTGGCATTTTCTATGTTTCACAAATGTTAAATGGTTTAGGAATTTTTAAAAAAAATGCAGTGTTTTCGCGTTTAACTACTAATGTTATGCATTCCAATCTTTTGAGTAGTAAGCTATGTGTTTTTATAATGCTATAAACACGAATGTATTCAGCAATATTCGAACTTAATATCGAAATCCATAATTCAACAACATGCTGCTTTATTACAGTAAATATAAGATTTTCTTAGATCATTCAGTTGATGATAGTTGATGACCAATTCCTTATCTGAGATTGTATTCTTTTGTCTCTGTGTCTATAGTTTTAGTGCAATAATTAATGATAATATTTATAATTGGATATAGGGATGTGCATGATCTCTTAGTTTTATTGGAATCTACCTTAAAGGAAGCTCTGTCTAAGTTGGTAATTCAAGTCTGTTCCGGAGCAAAGGTTCGATTTAGATGAACATATCTGAGTATTGTTGCTTCGTCCTTTTGTGATTCTTCAGGCATAATTAAATGGGTTAGTTTAGATAATTTGGAGTGAAAATTTTAAACTTTAATCAGATGCTGGTTGATTTAAATATTTATTCATATTTTCTGTATGACTCTAATTGCATGTATGTTTAGAACTGACCAGAACGCCAGCGCAGCTAGCTTTCTTTTCTACTTATAATGATTAATAAGCCAGTAGTTTGATCTCCGTAGATCAAAGCATTACATGTCTAATATGTTATATTATGCTTCTGATTGATTCAGGTCAATGTTCATTGATCCTATAGGAATGTATTAGTAGTACCAGATTTCTACTGATAATAATATGCCCAACAGTTATTAAGTTAATGCTCCTACTTGCTAACTTAATTGGATGTAGAAAGGTGTTCTCTATCATATATATATGAAAGCTACAATATGTACTATGCTAGGGTACTGATTAAGTCATTGTACCTGCTGTACTTGACACTCTGGAATCAGAGGGATCTTAGGAATTGTGCGATCACATTATGTAATTGGGAATCATAATAAATAGCGTGATTGTTTGTAATTGCGATTTCTGATTAGAAGTGATGATTTCAACATACTTGAATATATAAATGTACCTATCTCTCTCACTCTTATGGTGCTTACTACCATTACCCTGTATTCTCCGCCGTCCAATTTTACTAATTGAAAACCAAATAAATATGAATTATTTTAACATAGTTCAGTTAGGACTAGCCTTCATCCTTCCCAAACACAATATATATAACATTAGTTAAATTGGTATGTAGACCAGTACTTATATTCCCAGCTAGCGTCTTAAAAATGTCTCTTCACACCTCATATGAGAAGCCTCAATAAAGTTCCAAAAGAACTATTCCTAGCTCTACAGGATATATCTTGACAACTTTGTTATAGAAACATAATAGTAATATAAGCACAGTTGTAATACTATTTAACATTCGGCATATAATTGCTAGGAATACTTAACAAAACTTCAATTTATTTGAACCAATCCACAATTATGTTATGATTTATTACTATTTCTGCTCATACACAAGCACGTTATCAAAGCAATTCATTTTCCTGCATTTAAAACATATAGCACAGGTACCAATACTAATGCATTGAGTAAGCTTAGAACTAAGATTGTTTTGAGTGTCGGTTTGGCCTAAAATTTCATTAACAGGATAAATTAAAGGCTATACTTACACAATTTCTAGTGTGTTTATTAAGGAAACAGAAAACAACTAGTCCAAGCAAGTGAAAGCATCGAACAGAGATTTACCTGCGTCCTATAGCACTTAGGCAGAGTAAGGAGATATCTAAAGGTCTTCTAGGAGGGTAGTGGGAGAGACATGATAAAACTAATTCATGAAAACCACTAGAATCCATAGATACACGAACACCAATTGCTATGGGATAATGCAGACACGTTATTGAACAATGATAAATCGCAATGATAGAATAAAATTATTTAGCTTAAACTGATAATGCATAACTCATTAAATGGCACTCCACGATAGCAAATAGCAAAGTATTAAATATTGGTTACAATATAGAAATTAAATTTAATGAGGAGCATGCACGGCTATTTATCAGAGGCTGAAGCGGGCGTACACCCATCATCTCACTAAGTTGTCAGGCAAACATGAACACATGTCTTGCCTCCACACTAGCTGGTTGTTCTCTGAGCTATAATAGACAACACTTGAGCCTAGAAATGTCTTTATTAATTGCAACCCATGGCGAAAAAGACATTCAAGAGCTTCGTAAATGATCTTCAAGCACTATGTATCTAATACTCCCACGGAAAGAAAGGGAATATGCTCCCCAGTGCTGTCCTATTGACCTCTAAGCTGTAATAGACAATACTTGAGCATAGAAATGTCTTCATTAATTACAATCAATAATAAAACAACCAGTCAGACGAGAGAGTTTTGTAATTGGGCCTCATAGCATACAAGACAAAGGTATGATGTGGTCAAAACTATTATATAGATTTTCGCTTATTTGTACCAATCCTCGCTGTACATTAAAGCACTTAAATATTAGATTCGCTACTGTAGCGGCGAATCTTACCACCGGCAAGATAATCAGGAAGTTTGCCAGTGCCTGCAGATGAATATAGTATTAGGACATGTACAGGGGGTGTGTAATATAGGATAATATCAATAACCCATCAATAGCACAATATAATATTATATTATACAACCTGATTCCACTAAACTTCCAGCAGAACACAGTAATACACAAAACAAACAGCAATGTATAGAGCATTTGGAGAGGTACGTACAGGCCAGGACGAAGCCCAGGAAAACAGGGCTGGGGCGAAGGGCTGA
>NAOQ01000828.1:2188-14220 GCA_002751075.1 Ichthyophonus hoferi
AAAAAAAGAAAAACAAAAAAAAAAAAAAGAAAAAGAAAAAGAATGAGTATATAGAGCACCCTACAGTTAATATATATATATATATACATATTATAGAGGCATGTATTATAGGATGACCTTATACCATATTTACACCTCTAAAATTTCAGTTCCATTAACTGACCCAGATACATCCTATCATCTGGCCCAAGCACAATCATTATATACATACAGCTACTAACCTTGACTTGCCAGTTCGTTTTCCACCTTGAGCCTTTGAAGGAATCTTCAGATTATTATCTAACTGATGTGCCTTTTGAAAATGAATGCGGGCCTTAGCCATGTTCTGTAGATGATTTATAATTCAGTCATACTAGCCCACCTACTATTCTGCCCTTAAACACCCCGAATATGCTCTCAGTTTGATTGATTAACCAATATTAATTTCAATATTGTACTAGTACAATACCCAGTTATATCTTACTAGAGCTACCTTAAACAAAAGTTCTTCAAAAGAAGTGCTACCATATATATGGCAGTGGAGTAGGTTCAACTATACATATGAACCAAACCTTTATCATACATAGACTGAGCATCAGTCCCCCACTCACCCTTCCAACCTCTCTTTGTTTCGCAACCCATCAAGTAACACACAACGTTACCTTGGGTAATGGGCCGTCTTTCTTCATATATAGCTGTCCTAACTGGTAGTGTGCTGGGGCCGAGTCCAAAGCAGAGGCTTTTTCCAGACAATCTACCATCGCCTTTTCATCGGGCTCAAGCCCAGGCCCTGCAATCCCCCTCAATGATTGGATACAGTCGTACATAGGTCATTTGAATATCTCATATTATTGGATAATTTTAAAAGACAACACCACGCGCCATCAGAGATTACCATATCAACTACATGTGTATTAAAAAGTATTCCCTTATTAGGTAAAAGTACATATGTGAAGAAATCATTACTTGTATAAACATGATAACCATAGTAACCATCCTCTCACAATTGTATTTTGAAACAAAATCCTAAGAAATAATATAAATTTATCATATTTCAATAGCACAAAGGAGGTAGGTCTGAGGGCATCCCGTAGTGCACTCCAGGTTAGCCGTGCAAGAAGACAGCGCAGGCCTCTTTCAAATTAGAAAAAACCAAATTTAGTTATTAGAAACAGTCAACCTATGCGGCATATGCCATGTACAGTCTAATAATGACACAATCATAGTATAGGTTAAAGATATAACTATAAGAATAATTTCATGTGCATGAATTAATAAAAATATCAGAGGTAGAAGGAGTGAAATAGAAGCCCATACCACCCTGGCCATACATCAATCCAAGGCTAAACATGGCGCTACCAATCACAGCCTTATCTTTAGTGCTCTCTGTTGCAGTCCTGACCACACATTTCCAACCAATTAGATCGATTGGACGATATAGACTCTTGGCCAACTCTTATCTAATTGGTGATGTATAATATAGTAGCAGTGTGCCAGCCAATGAGATCACCACGCCTAAACACGGCAATTACATAACGCACACAAGACAATCTGCGATAACATTTTCAATCTAGTTATAGGTGTTGATATGGTGCCCATGTGGCAATATGTCCACTGTCACCCAGCCATACAACTTCCCTGTATGGCTTTTATTACTGAGTATTTATTGGTACCACTATGACTGATTCAATAGAATAGCCCCTACTATGCCGCAGCACGAGCGTCGCTAATATAAGACATGAAGGTGATCAAGGAAAGAGTAGATCGCCCAATGGGTTATTATTAGTTGTACTAATCACAAAGGATCATATACGTGATAGGGGCACCATGGCACAATTACCAATCGAATAGAGAAGACATTATTGAGTCCCATCGTCTCTGATTATGCTAAAGTCATATATATCTATATACTCAGATCAGGTAACTGCGTACATACATGGTGTATACTGGTGGAAGGGAAAGTGCAACTCACATACACAGTAATAACCTCAACACATCCACAACTTACTATTACTTCTAGTGCAATATAAAGGATAAATGCCCAGCCTACAGATCACACTACCCCCACCAACTACAACATCCACCAACCTATAGCACTGTGCAGCTGCAGCAACGTCCACAGGGCAGCCCCATCCTTGGTGGTGATGGTTGCCTAGCTGAACCCATCCCTCTGCCGATCCAAGGTCAGCTGCAGCCTGATAGTGGTACAAGCTCTAGGAGAGAGAGAGAGATGGAGTTAGATCAAGTCTTTTAACTAGTGGGCCGTGGGCCGCTTTAGTGTCTGTCGCTAATCCTATACTACTCCCCACCTAGTTTATATACTAGTAGGTGTCCATATACCCTTATATACACTATATAGGAGTGACTTGGTGAGATATAGCAGGCATGTTTGAACAACATAACTGGTAACAAAAGGGTTTAAATGGTTGCCAGCCTGATCTACTATGAGACAAAGGGCCAATGTGGGTGAAAAAATAAAATAAGAAGATACAAATAGAGAAAGAACACAGTAAAAAAAAAAAAAGAGACAGAGAAATGGCACACAAACACACAGTAGGTACCATGGCTGCGACCACCTCCTATCACTTCCTTGCCCCTCTCTCACAGGTGTTATCCAGGGTTCTCCTAATCCCACCCCCATCCCCACCTCTATCTCTCTGTACTAACAGACATCCTGCAAGGAAGCCAAGGAGGAACAGAGGGCAGCATATAGATAGGTGGACGTATTCACCTTTTGATCATCTTTCTTTATGGAGTAGTGTGTGTTGGCGCCTCTATGGTAGAGAAATCCTAGCTTACAGTGGGCATCGGGATTCTGATCGCCTAATAATACAAAAAGTGTAGAAGATAAAGGTAAGATAAGGCTAGGATATGAACTGATATGACGGTATGTACCGAATATCAGAGTAACCAAAAGAAGGAGTACTAATAGTTTAGGAGGGAAAGGGGTGAAAGGGATATATGATATATCACAACATATATTCCTTTCCACACCTTCCGTGCCACATCTTACCTATATACCATTTATAGTAAACATATCCTACTTATATACCATTTATAGTAAGCATACCCTACCTACTGTATTACCTCCACAATTATCAACCTTGGTCTTCCTACTCACCAATGAACAAAGACAAGCCAACTCATCGCCAATAAAAGGAATTATAAAGGTATAGACTATCCATGGCACAGCAGCCTACCTGCAGCCTTCTGGAAGTGGTGGAGGGCGCCTTGGTAATCCTCTTGGGTTTCTTTATATAGCCCTGTCCCCTCTCTTTGTCAGTACCACCCTAGCAAACATTACAGTACATGTACGAAGGCAAGGCCACATACACATGCCTCAACACACACTGGACCACAACGCACCCAACAGGTAGTGGGAGGTAGGGTCCATGTCATCCTGCTTGGTTAGGCCATCCTTCATAAGGGCTGGCCAGTGCTCAGGTTGTTTCTTAGTCAATATGATCTCTACTAGGGTCCTAGACGGCCCGTCTACCTGTACGTGCTCCATCTGAAAGAGGAGGAGAAGGGAGGAGGAGAGGGAGATGACATAACGGTGAGACTGTGATTGAATGGGCTATCTGACTAAATATCAGGAGAGATAAGGGTGGAGGCATGTGTACATGAGTAGATATATATAGATACGGAAACCATTACTTAGATACAATTATAGACATATGAGGGAATACCTAGGTATATATATATATATATATATATATATGCAAATAAATGCATATACATATCCTGGTCTGCACAAGTGGAAATATGGCTTGATATGGATATGAAAGTATGATGGGGAAAAGGTGGTATGAGAGATAGTTTGGCTGAGTAAGGGAATATATATATATATATACTACCGGTATATACATGCATATACAATATATATATTATAATGTGCCTGTAAAGAGGCGAGTTACTGAATATATGTTTATATCTATGCATTAGTATGTGTATTTGTTTTAATATATATGACCCTAGCCATGAGTGTATTTTTTCTTTGTATGTATGTCAATATATAGGTATAGGTATAGGTATAGGTATAGGTATATAAAGGTATGCGTGTAAATTTAAAACTACAATCTACTATCATAAGTCTAGAGGGATGGGGTCTTACGGTCCATACACAGGAGGGTACTTCAACCAATCCGAACAGTTTACCCTGTGTGCCCCAGCCTCTGTATTAGTATCTTTAAATACACCTCTACGCCAACAGGATGGTCTTATTAAAATATAAGTCTGGTAGTCCCCCTCTATAGATTTACATACCACCATATATATATATATATATATATATATATAATTGTAAACCCACTTGGTAAGTTTTCTGCAGTCTTACTACATGTATATACCCCTACATAGACATAACCATATTCTACTCTACTTTAATAGACATACTCAGATAAAACTACACCTAGGCATTCATGTATACAAATCAATCCCACAACACACAAACATACACCTTTATACCTACAATCACCCCACATACCACCTGTCACCGCATAGTAATATTCTATCTGTAGCCTATAACAAAGAAAAGGAATATTCTTCGTCATAACATTCCAAGACCCCATAAGCTTCACAGAAAACAATAGACAGCTTTAGAGCCTAGGTGTACGTAGAAAGAGGATCAAAAGAAAAATACCTGCAAAAGAAGTAACACAAAGGAAGATAGAGATATGCGTACACTAACAAACACATTTTTAATAATAGTCTTACCCTGACAGCTACAACACCAGCTTTTGTTTCCGCCGTTAGACTGCCCTGTTTAATAACTATATTCATTTCCTTCTTACGGAGTCTAAGGTTCATATTAAAAGTTATGGTCACAGTATCCTGTACAGAAAAATTGTCTTCAGTCACCAACGATTATACATTTGAAGCTAGAAACATGCAGTATTGATCTTCCTTTTTTTTTTAGCGCAGGTAAGCATTGGCTAAGCTTTGGAAAGGTCATGTTTGGTCGTATGGGAGCAGGCCGATAAAGAGAAAGAGGTATGCGTGGAAATAGAGGGGGAAAGGAAGAGAAAAAGATTGAAGAACCAAGGTCTTGGAAGGTGCCTCCCTCAATGCTATTACTATTGTGGGATGTGTACTGGCTGTGGAGCAGGGATATGTGCTTACCTTGTTCTGAGACCAAGTGAATACCACAAAGGAGGAAGGAGAGGAAGCCATATTATATACTAAGATAGTATCAGTCCCTGTAGGCTATACTAGCACAAGTCAGACATATAAAATGTATATTATATGTATGCATATAAATATATACATATATGTATATATTTATTATACCAATACATGCATGTACCAATATGCCAATATGTTATTTTTGTTATTTTTGTGTTCAATCTACCTATGCCTTATTTTATTAGTTATCTAGATCAAAGTTTACCGATTGGTTTATTGTCAGATCTTTTCGATTAGATCTTATTACATGTATGTAACATCTGTGCTACAGACAATCGTATTGACATATATAAATATATTTGCATAATGCCGCTCAATATAATTATATTTATACATATAAATATATATAAAGTATTGAATGCATTAAAGGATACAATTGTGAACCCTAGATGTAATCTCAGTTCCAATATTTCTCATAGTGGTATAAAAATACCTTTACATACCGGTTTATTGGGATTATTGAACAGTAAATTATGAAATTAACCCTATTTGCGATGAAAAATCCAATGCCTTACAATTGTGTGCTGACTTGATGCGGGAATAGCAAGAATCAGCAAAAATAGCTAAAAGATACAGTATATCCTCATGCTTTAAATTTTCATCACAGATTTCTTCAAATAAAACTAATTACTATTAATACCTATAATTAGTGTTTAATAGTATATTCCACCCAAAACATTAGAGTTGCGATTATACCCTATTACACCGAAATTGCATTAGCTTAATTACAGGCAGCAATCTTACAGGCCTACGCACCCTTAATATTTACGCCATCGCACCAGCCTCTTTACGATTACAATATCCGATACTATTGGTTCTTTATATTTTACAAGCTATTGGCGCTGCATTATTGTGGACGTATCATTGGCGGTAAGCAATCGAGGCTTTCGTGTTCGGGATACATTTCACATCGGATCACAGCGCTTTAAATAAATAAAAACAAACATATATATATATATATACAAAGACATAAGAATATATATCCATAGATATATAAATATATAAAGATAATCATATATTTGAATATAGTAAAGGAGAGCAAGAAGAATAGGAAATGAGAGAGAGATTAATAAATTAAATTAGGCTAAGACCGTTTTGACTTTGTAGTACTACCTACCCCTGGTCTAACACCAACAACCACTTGTACGATATACTTATACTATCTGTACTTTTCTCAATCGTCTTTTAACCCATATTTCTGTCCCAACTATATTCCTGAGAGATAATATAAGAGGGTGTCTTATGTAGTGTTATCATAACTACTGCTAGATGGGTATTATTATTCTTTACTGTCCCGTTTGAATCTAGTGTCTACAATGTTACTTACAGCCTTTCGACAACATATCTTCCCTTCGCCATCTATAGCAGCTAATACGTTGCTTATTCAGGTAAGGTTTACGTGGCTGTAGGTTTGAATAGTTTTATTTGTACATTACATATGATGTATGGACACAGTCAAGGTAGTGGCCCTTTACTATCCCTCTCCTTACCTTTTATTGTACTAATACACCTGGTGTATCAGTTCCTTAACCACCTCATTGTCTTGATATTGTGGTATTTTGTATGATATCTCTATATTTATTGCCTTATATAATTATATATTCCTATATTATTTATCATAGCTTCATCCTTGACCTTTTTCTGGGTATGGCAACCGACTGTTTGGCTTTAGGCTTTCTATAATTCCATATCCACTTTACACAGATTATATCTTGCATATTATATATACTACACAAAATCATGCGGTGCTATAAGCTATCACCCTCTTGTTATTTTTTGATCATTATATACACCCTCCTTCACGCAGAACCGTGGTATCTTAAATGTGCTTAAAGTACCCAGAGTGGAGCATCAACAAGAGGTATTAAACTATGAGGAGGCTATGAGGGCTATAAGGGCCTATGCCTTGCCACACTTTCGCAATAAAACCGAGTCACTACATGTATGTACAATACAAATAATTGGCCATATATTCACGTTATTGTCTACGTATTGTCATGTTTGTATCACATATTAATACTACTGCTACCTTTCTTTACATGGTGTGCTGTATTCAGAGCTAGGGTTAGCCTGACCCATGCAGTTTTATTAATAGTTATATGACATTATTATCCAATTATATGCGGCAATCTCTTCTGTTGGTAGTCCATACACACGCACAGGCCTGCATTATATTGGCCAATATACAGAGAGGGTACTCACACTACCACCCCCTCCTCCTGTTGTGACTCCACCATCCCACCCAATAGACACACTTCTTATGAATTAAACTTACATCACCCTATTAACATAAATACATGTAACAATTAATAAACATAAATAATATGTATAAACATATGCACTCTATGTACATGTGCATTCGCATACATATATATATCTTATATATACACATAGGTATATGGATGTGTATATATGAATTGGATAGAATTTTCAATCAATAACGCCCCCTTATAAGGTATAGTTATAGAAAATGGAACCTATACCCTTTCAAAACCAAAACATAGAAGTAATAACAGTAAATAATATTTATCTACGTAGCAGTAGACAAGTAATCATATCCAATCATATTCAGGTATACCCTCATTTATAGTCACATGACCTGGTAGCTGTGCAACTTTATGTTCGTATTTAATTGATCAATTAATATGGAGAATATAGGTGTCGTTGCTATTGAATGCCTGGGACAGGAAAGGAAAAAACCAACAAATCATTCGTGGATCTATCCACCTTCCCTACCCCATGTGGAAGCTGGGAAAGATTTGCGTTATAGCAGAAGTAAAATAACACTGCATGTTTTTCATTATTTATATATAGATGTGTATATATGTATATAAGGTGCAGTTTTGGTACACAAAGTGGCTTAGACGGGTTAATATGTGTTCAATATCATACATATCCCTTCTGTTTTCTCTCTTTCTACATACATATACATATATATATATATTGTTTATTATAATATATTTTATCCTTATCTCTCTTTCTCTATCTACTATTATTCTTTCTCCTTGTCTTCATTTTCATATCTATCTCTCCTCGCATTACTATTTTTCTTTTAAAACATCTACTACACCCAATCCTATCCCACAATTAAGAAAAATAAGTTAATATATTACCGTGGTTATGTGTCAGTAAAGTTTTTAATATGTATATGTGGACGTATATATGTATGCATATGTGTATGTATGTGTGTATTCATGTATCCATGTATGATAGCATGTATGATAGTATATAAGTAAGTGTGTATATATGTATATATAATGAGATGTATGCATGTGTGTATATATGATAATATGTACAATTGTATGATAGTATGTATGTATATGATTCCTGATAATCATCCACTTTACACTAGGTCTCATTTAGAGGTATACATACATACACTTACATATATGGCATCCTATACATTATATATAAGAAAATATTTGTTTTCCCTTTATAACTATACCTTTCAAGTTGCTTCTTCAACACAATTAATTGACCTTATTAATTATTAAACACTGTATTATACATTCTTTCTCCATCCAATATTAAAATTCTCCCTACAATAACCTCTTAGCATATACATAAAGCACCACATAATACGGATAATTGATGCTAAATAATTGACCTATTGCTTATATTTCTTATATTTTGGCTAATTATTAGGTTACATAAAAGAAATTACTAGCATAATCAGTTTTATATACAACATTTTTTTCTTCTCCTCTCTACCTCTTTTACAAAAACGTATACACCAAGTGCCATAGAAGGACCTTATATACTCTATTATACCATATATACTGTTCTAATGCGGTATTTTTTTTAAATATAATATATATATCTGATAGGCTATATTAGCCTTAGCCAGTTCATTTAAGTTATACAAATGTTAAATTTTATATTAAAGTTTATACACACCGGTTAGTAATCTATTAATCAAGCACATCACACGCAGTCTGAAGAGGCTGAGGCAGCCAAGGCGGCAGGGGCAGAGTTAACAGGAGGAGAAGAGCTAATAAATAAGGTAATATACCAGGCTTATTCTTACATTTTATCTCTGTATTTATCTTTTTCTACCTCTTATCTCTCTACCCGTGTTCTGAAGGATCCCTCCTGACATCATCATCATTTCACATTTATTATGCATGTAGAGAGGAGTATCAGAACATTGTAAGAAATATATACACCATATATAGTTATCTGGGGGATTGCTTATGTCTAAATATGGAAGCTATTCATGATTACTTTACCTTGTGTTGTCACATAATGAACTATTGAATGTTGGGTTTATGTAAGGTAGATATATAAGGGATGTGGTAGCAAGGTTGGTAACCTATATACATCTTTTGCTATTCATGTTCTGTTTCCATGGTTGCCACACCAATCAGATTACTCCATCCTACGTACACACATTACACCACGTAACATACTGTGAAATCATTGTAAATTATCTATAGGATATGCTATGATATCCTACAATCATTGGTGTATAGTCAGATATTACATATTAATCTAACCTATAATAATATACATGGAAGCAATATCAAACCTTACCAGTTCTAGGGAAAAGCAATATAGCCTACTAACTCCCACATACTTTGATCATTAGTTCATTATCATGTGAAGTAGGCAGCACCTGTAAATATTGCTTAGAGATGATTGGACTAAGTAGTAGGGGGTAGTTTGTTGCAGGGACATTGGACAGGAAAGAGTTTAATGTAATTATAGCCTCTACGGAGTATGCGGTAGAAGTTAAAGCGGCCGCACCATTTCTAAGAGAACAAACGCCATCAGTAAGAATGGGTAGCTCTCCCCTCACATATACAACTGTATTGGCATAGACGATGATTTTCTTTTAGAGATATATATATATATATATATATATATATTATATTATTATATCTTATGTACATATTCCTAACTATTTGTCTTCATGGCGTCCCCTACCCTTTTCACTTAGTGATATCAAAGCATGTTGTGCTACATAGGATGGGAGAGGGAGAGGGAGAGGGAGAGGGAGAGGGAGAGGGAGAGGGTAATATATATTATTATGAAGTAAGGATGAAGGATGATCTGTTATGTGATTGGGGGACTGGAGTCAGTCTTGTGAATGCTGGGTTTTTATTGGTTTTATAAAGAGCACCGACCTTGACAAAGCGATGGTGGTGGATATAATTTAACCAATTAAACTTATATAATTATTGGATGCCTTTGCATGCCCTGATATATGTATGATAGGTAATAATCTACACGGTAACGGAGGACCATAATAATAAACTCAGTAGGAGTGTGTACTAGTACCTCTGGAAGCACTCTAATGTTGACTGTAGTTATTGACACCCCATAATATATCACTCACTTTTTCTGTATTAACATCCATTATGACTAGAACTATAGAGTACTTACAAGAACCATCTAGTGTGTTTATGTAGTGAAGATCTCCTGCTTCCCCTCTTTATTTTTCATTGATATTAAACATTGATAGTTAGTGCCACTCTAACAAACCAATGCTCATACCATTCTGCTTGTATAATGCCCAGTTTATATAGAAAATTTTATTTTATTTGGGGCCATAAAGACGTAGAAATGATAATGTGTAGGTGGTCAGAACTAACAGAACTCTGTCTGTATGTAATGGTAGTGTGTAACGATAGATTAAAACCTTTAGGCTATTCTACACAGGAACATTAACAGATGATATACTTACCACTTTGGCGACGCTTAATTCCAGCATAATTTTTCGGAGCAATGCTATGGGATGCATTAATACAAAGATAGCAAAGGTATATATATGTATGCGGGAAAGGAAATGGCAGTGTTGGTGTAATTGAGTGTATACGAGGTAGTAGGCAAGGTAAGGCTTGACGTTGAAGTCTATTAATAGATATAAAGGGGTGCTTCTTACTGGATCTTATCTATCCACATTTCTTTCATTATTGGTTTTAACCCACCACTGACCTACCTTTTATACAAATATTCTTTCTCATGGCTTGCAGCTGTCAAACACAGACGAAGAGATATTTCAGAATTTGCGGACCTATGTCAAGGGTATAAATTCATATAGGCCTGAAAGTAGTCGAGGTAGGCGTTGTTATAAATATGTATATGCTTTCTTCTCTCTCCCTTTGCATACAGAGTTAATAAAAGAACTTGTTGATTGTGGATCTGTACTTTGATGTCACTGGACATGGCACGAGAACAACCCATATATTCTTACTAGTATAATTTATTTTTTTATAGCATTGCCCTACACTTACATAGATATATTTTATAATAAAAGGGAAAAAGATTAAAAACCAATAGTGATAAAGCAAGATCTTGATTGTTATTGGTTATTTATAAAAATTAGATTAACCCTGAGAGATACACTCTTGTCCTATAGATTGAAACTGGCTGATATTATTGGTGTCTTGTTATATATATTTATTAAATAATCTGTTACTGTTGTCAATATCCTTATTGACCCTATTATATACCATACCGTACTATACACATATTTATTGACACCCATTCCTATAATGAAGTTTTAAGTGACGATATTTTAATTATATTGCAAAGAGTTGGCGTTCATTCTCTTGCCTTCCTTTGTATTATTCATTAAATTACTGCAGGAATGCTTACTAGTATCAATACGATACATTTGGACATAAGAACAATAGTAGAAAAGAAGAAGCAATTTATAGTACTTATATTTGATTATGATACCTATGTTTTGAGTAGAAGAGAACATAAGTATATGGAGGCTAGTTAAACAAAAAATGAGCAGAGATATAATGGATGATAGAGTGCTTTAGATTTATCTCAGGGGAAAAACAGAATGCAAGAGAAGATGTGAAAAAGGTGAAAGAGAAACATGACAGAAAGGATAGAACTGGATACGAATGGAGAAA
>NAOQ01000828.1:17482-28052 GCA_002751075.1 Ichthyophonus hoferi
GGGCAGGATGCCTAAGCAATGTGCTATCTGGACCCAAAACATATGATCTGAAATGGCTTATTATATTTGCAGGATCCCTACCATTAGCTGGTTCAATTTTGATAGATCATCTTAGATTTCCGTTTAACACCAACAGATTGCACTAGCTATTTTCCCAGGCTACAATGTAATAATAATTACTAAAAATATTAAATGTTTATAGCTATGTAAAGAACAGTATCTTTTAAAGTATCTAGTCTGTCGATAGTGAGATTCAAGTGCCTTACATACAATATATAGTGTAACTTGGTGGTCGTGAGGGGTACAAAAATACAAGCCAGGCTGCTGTTTAAACTAGATCACCTGGAAGTTTTTGTTTTGCTAACAAGTATTTTAGGAAACATCGTACGGTTTTTTAAAAACCTGATACTTTCGAATGGATTCAGTATAATATAAATATATTCAGCACTCTATCTCCATTTGCACAACTTGAAATCAAGTCTTGTAGTCATGTGTTAAGTGCTATTTATTTTTGTATTAGTATTTCCTTGGGCATGTCTGTTCTGTTATAATATGTATCTCAGATTACTCATTAATCATAATTTAATAGTGCAATATTGTTTTGTTCAGATTAATCAATGGCTACATCACTTCCATAGTCCAAATGTTGTTGTACAGGATTATGTTTTCTTATGATGTAGTTAAGTGATCTGTGACGTCATGTATATATACACTACTTTATGAAGACTAGTCGCATTCCCATGCATTGCAATGTTTTCCAAATATAATTGCATCTTGGCAATTTTTTTTTTCAATCATAGTTGTTCGATAGAGTCAATCCAGATGACCATGTAGTAAAAAGCATGCTCTTGCATAAAGTTCTCATCCTAACGAATCTCTAACATCTAGTTAGTTGTATAAAGCCCAATAAAGTCCATTGATTATATTAAGAGTCAAAAGAGTCATACGTTTTGTTTTGTTGTACTCGTGCTAAATAGACAATATATATTGGCTGCATATGATAAATTAGATTATCAAAGTTAATACTAAATCATTATCCTAAAGGTTTTTAGAGCTCATGTGTTATTAGTTTACTATTTTTATTAAAATTATATTCTTGGTCCATGTTCAAACAGGAATATTTAATTGATTTATGAATTTCTTCATAAAACTATAATTAATTCATATTAATAGCAATTACTATGACATCTGTATTCTAGAAAAATAGTTAGCGCAATCTATTGGTATTAAATGGCAATCCAAGGTGGTCGAATAAATTGAACTAGTTAATGGCATAGGTCTCGCAATCATATAACAAGCCATTTCAGATCATATGTTTTCGGTCCAGATTACCCATTGCTTAGGCCTTTTGCCTTAGACAAGTTCTACTGATATGTTTAACAATAAAAATATGTCTTGACATATCTGTACTCCATATATGCCAAAGGATACGTTAAAACGCCCCTCAATTCGGTATTTCCTTTCCTTCTAAACAAATATATGTAATAGAAACGCTCCTGTATCTACTTATTATTCCCAACAGTCGTTAACCTTTTTAAGTAGCACATTCCCTGGGGGGTGAGATGATTAAAAGTCTATTGCTAAGAAATAATTCTAATTGGATAAAACTGCAATGTCTGGGAATGCGATCAAGATCTTCAATGCGATTAGTCTTCATAAAGTCGCACATATATACATGACGTCACTAACATCACCAAAATTCTGAATGCGGAAATAACATGACCATGGGTAATCTGAACAAAATAGTATTGCACTACTGATTTAAGATAACGAATAGTCTAAAATATAATATATTTTAATCTTCTTTTCCTACATCTTATAGCCATAGCATGACATTATTCTCACAGTAATTGCTATACTATCAAATAGTTTCTAATATTCTATTCCAATAATAGTCAGCTGCAATTATAAAATTAGGTACAGTCTATTATTTCTTGTCCATTCGCCGACGGTATTTTCTATGAAACTCCAGCCAAAATCCGTCTACTATTATCTGATTCCTAGACCCCCATAGGTAATCAGTCATATCCAAGACAGCTCGTATATCGTTCTGCAAGGTGGGATGGGTGGAAGGATGAAAAACCCATTGAAATAAGCTTAGGGTATGTTGATGTAGATTAGGGTAATCTACATATACAACTAAGTTAAGTATTGAAATGTTTCTATGTAATGTTAGTGTTAGCACCTCCTACTATACTCTAACACCTGACTTAAAACTAGATTGGTTTCCTAATATATATTATTGTTTACATGAAATTAAATAAAATATACAATATAAACTTGGGTAAACATATACTTTTTATGATTGTGCTTACTCAAATTTCTATTTATTTTATCTACAATTTGTTTTATTGTTTTTTTCAAACTGGATTCGATTAATAATTCAACTACCAAACACACTAAGCACACCTAAAATCATGTATGGAAGTAACAACATAGGCTTTGGTTTATTCCAAGAGCAGTTATATAGGAAGTGTGCTATGTGCTTTGTCAATCAAGGTAGTTATATAGCCTCAGTGAAATAACTTACCATTGTAGCACCAGAATTCAAGGCACCTAGCATGTGACTGTGCAGTTGTGGGAACACTATCTCCCCTGTTTACAAGAAATAAATTGGTATATTGTAGCCATGAAGTAGTGATGGAAAGAAATATGAAGAGTCTTTTTTAATAAAAATAATTATTATAATGGACAGTAAGCAATACATTATATAATTCATACACCCACTCATATATCATATAATATATATATATAGTTAAAAGAGTTCTTAAGGGTCTACACCATATCTCAACTAGTTAGTAATATAAAACGAATATAACCAATATTACAAAGTGAATAAGGAATTGTAATTTATGAAATCAGAAAATAGACAAAGATAAGCTGTCAAATATAACTACATGTATAACATATGAAAAGTAACTATAGGTACAATTATCTAATTAATTCATGCTGGGTTCTGAAGAATTTTATATCTAAAATGCCATATTTGAATATAAAAAGGTCATGTCTGAGACAGATTGGGGACGGTTAATGCTGTAGTGATACTGAATAAAAGCTATACAGTTTTTATCCTATTTCTTTGCTAGAAATAGTCGGCCAACACCCTGAACATGGGTAAGATAATTACTAGACAGGCTGAAATCAGCATAAACGACAACACGACGGTATATATGAGAAGAAAGCGATGGACGAATTACTTACCCGAGGTCATGCAGGCAATGGCTACAAGCTGTAGTCAAAAGTGATTGGTGTTAAATCATGTGTTCATTACGAATATGGTAAAGTTGGAACCGTATGGTGGTCTACCTATATATTATATTCTCTATTATCAATGGTTGTTATCCTTAGACACAGATAGCATACCATTCAATGCTACTAACTATAAAACACTAGGATATTGTTTCTCATATAAAATATGCAAGAATAAATGTACTAAATAAAGCTATAGACAGCACCGCCAAAAACTCGTTATAGTCTAAATTAATTAATTACTTGAAAATAGTTTATTAATTGACTTTGATTAAATAATAATTACAACATCAAGTAATTGCTTTATATAGTTATGCTATATTTAGAATGTTTAAAAGAGCTCTATCTATGATAGGATCATTTTCTTGTTTTCTGCAGTTATATTGGATAGCAATCTTTTACCTTGGTTTAATTTGGTTTTCAATAAAAGCTGCCATCTCTACTGGGTGAGATAATAACTACATAGTGTAAATGTGTAAATGTTAATCGACATAAGTTGACACAGAAAAAACAAAACGAAAAAAACAAAACAACCATTATACTATCATCAAGAAATAATGATAAGTAAACTACAGTAGACATTATAGCAATAGCAATAGTAAACAAAACATAAAACATGTTTTTACCTCTTTCTCTTTAGGACCAATACCTGGGCATGAGCTGCTAAAAATACATCCATACGCATACTCAATAATCATTGTGTCGACGTCAGGGTGCAGGTCTGTAGGATATAGAGAAATAGTCAATAAAGTAAGCTAATTTCATGTGAATAAGCCCAGTTTGAAATTAAAAAGACACTTTTTATTGGCTAGAACTTTCTACCCTTTCACCTCTCGCTCCCGAAAATATGACTGGAGGGTGGTGATTGGCAGGTAAATATAAACAAAGCGCATCTTCTTTATTGTTATTATTATTGATTACTACTAATAGAAAGCTGTCATACGATTGACAACGGGGCCAACCTACCATAGATATCAACCAATCAATAGTATTTATGATGATTGAATTAATTAAGCAATCAATCAAATAATTATTGCTATTTAATGCCAATTTATTAATCACTTGGAAACAAACCACAAAACCATCAAGAAATCAACCAATAACCAGCCTGAACTATAATATAAAACGCTACACTCCCGTAAGTGTAATACATACAAACATACCTTTAAGATGTATTCGTAGGTTTTCGTGTGTATTTTTGTATATTAAGTTAAAGAGATCCCCACCACGTTTAGCATACAGACTGTGATCTTTCTGCATTAATAATGAAGTGTATAGTGTATAAGGTATAGTATATAGTATATAGTGTATAGTACATAGGGTATAGGATATAGTATATAGTGTATAGTGTATAGGGTATTTAAAGTTAGCAAACCCCCGATGCACCAGCTTGCACTCAATACGCTATTCACTACTTATTTGTTCAATATATACCAAATTATATATATAATAACAATTGTTTTTGCTATAATGTTACCAAGTATAAAGCCATTGCAGTTCCTTATAGGTCGGGGGCTTCAGGGACTACATTTGAATGTATAGACTCTCTTTCTGTAGTCATGTTTTCTCTTATTTTGTTTCTTTCTCTTGGCTTTTATATATAGTAGTATATAGTAGAGTATATAGTAGTATAACCCGATATATATTTAATCTATCACATAGTTATATTCTTATAGTTGTTAATGAACTAGATATTACTAGCAAAATTCATTCTATGTTCATAGATATTCATAATATTTTCTTTATTTTATTAGTAACAGTAGTTTATCATTAAGATTATATATATGACTGTATCCATGCAATACAAAAATGTTCGTTATTTTAGGTATACACGTAATTACAATTAGATTATGTATTAGTTATGTAAGTGTAACCAATCAAACACAGTAAGCCCCGTCATCATGACGTAGCAGCCAAACCTCACATGTATAATATACCTACCTAAGCCTGAAGCATTAGAATATATATATAGTCTACATACATACATACATACAACCAGTACAGCAAATAATAAGGCAATATCCGTTTAATGAACCAATCATATTACTATTGCAATATATCAGCTATAATAATTATTTTTAATATGTGCATTAGTAATTATATGAACATATGGTTGGTTAGGACAAGATATATAATTATAAGGTTAATATATAATCTAGCTAGTAGTTAATTATATGTGGGGTCTAGATGATAAAACCCCTACCTGAAATATCATTCGTTCATTGTCATCTGCAACATAGTCAATAGCCGATTGGTCCACCCCAATCTCGCGAACTACTTCTATCGCACTAATAGTCTTGTGCAACCCCCCAAAGATTGCTATAGTAATTTTACATCAGCCATACACAGACAGATGTTAAAATAGTAGCAGTTTGTTACTGGAAATATATCATGATGCAAGAAAACAACAAGATCTGTTGCCAAGACAAGCGGAACCGATCGGAACAATGATTGGTTACCATAATAGTATAATAGTATATATCGTAATATATATATTAAATATAGAAAAGTACCAACACGCCATACACTATGTGATAATGGACTAATCATAATACTTACATGATTCCATCATAACAGCCAACCCTTGACAATGATATCGTGGAGAAAGAAAGCCCCAATCACGAGCGACACGCTGTGTAAAGAACATAATATAAAACCAATGAGTGCACAGTTTAACTACGCCTTTTACATGGTATAAGTGATCGATCGGATTACACAACAGTAAATTAACCAATTATAATATAAAATGTTATTATCACCCAGGATAGGAAAGATATAGGCTGATTGGCAGATGGACATTAGAAGTAAAAGTACGATTGGTCAAATAAACTGCCTTAGAAAAGCATGACGAAATCAAATAAAAGAAAAAAAGAGGAAAGCGGAGAGTATATTATACAAGGATATATAGTAATAGTAAACAAAACAATAATAATAATAGCTATTATTATACGAAATATAGTAATAATAAATATAATAAGCATAACTATAATAATAAGAATTATTATAATATAAAGTATATCCCATAATACATAACCAGTAGTTGTTTTATTTATATCCCTATAAGGTAATATATTTCACTCTTATCATCCAATCATTAACAATCTGTAATCCCTATTTATAATATTCTTTCACGTGCATTCAACTACACAGGTATTGTAATTTTATCTACCCAATCATATATACTAATATTAGCTATAAAAAATAAAGAGCCAATAAAAGACAGGTATATAATGTCCTCTCACAGGCATGCCACCGTCAAATATGCAGCCATCCTATCCTATCCTATCCTATCCTATCTTATTCTGCCCTATCTTATTCTCTCCTACCATTAGATTCCCACCACTAGTATTAGCAGCCAATAAGATCAACAGGCGAAACTCGTCAGTGACGTTATCAACTGGACGGACAGGAAAATGATTGGCTAGGGGATGTTGGGATAAAGGACGAACTAGAAGAAGAAAAGGGAAAGAAAGAGGGAAATGGATGTTGGCAGGGGCACCAATACGAACGACTATTTGTAAATTATGTGGTAGGAACATGTAGAAACTGATTGGTGGAGATTAAAAACTGTACAATAATGTCCATTCAAAGTATACAAAATGTACATGCGGGTATACTATTGGTTTAGATAAATTGTATTCAATAAGTTACCAATGATAACACAGCATTACTCGCTATTAATATATATCTTCCTTAATGCAGTATTAAAATCCTTCCACACACTAAAACTTTTAAGTTACTTTCTGAGTCCCAATCAGATCTAACCATTAAAACCAAATCACCTCTCAACATATTCTTTATAATCGTATGGGTACTCAAATAGGATTTCCCTACACTACACAACGTAAACATACCACTGACAACCATGTGTATATATACATATACCACATACAAATCTCTACCAATTCCTCATAACTTTCTACAACCATTTGCACTCCACCCATAGCTACCATCCACGACACAGAAAGAAAACAAAGAAAACACTAAAGTGAAAAACAAATAGCTAACACTAACCTAGCCTATTCCAATT
The DNA here is from genome assembly GCA_002751075.1 of Ichthyophonus hoferi. Lineage (NCBI taxonomy): Eukaryota > Ichthyosporea > Ichthyophonida > Ichthyophonidae > Ichthyophonus > Ichthyophonus hoferi. Next base: position 24,762 of record NAOQ01000828.1, read on the forward strand.
AACAATTATTAATAATACCTGTACCTATTATAGGTTTTGATTGTTGTGCCTGTAACCGAAACACATTGCAACACAACTTAGTGCAATCGCTATTATCGTTCTTGTCATAATCCCACACATAGGGCAAAGTAGTGTTTGGTTCCTCTTTGGCAAGGTGGTCTGCAACCATCCTAATACAATAATTGGTATAATGCCCATGTGTGACAATAATCCTAGATGAATAGGTCAATTGATTATATGGTATAATATGGTATGATATGGTATAATATGATATGGTATAATATGGTATAGTATAGTATGGTATGGGGTGGTGTATGTGTGTGTTTATATATATGTGTATATATGTATATATGTATGTATGGTATGATATGGTATAATATGATATGGTATAATATGATATGGCATGAGATGGTATGATATGGTATAATATAATATGATATGATATAGTATGATATAGTATGGTATAATATGATATGATATAATATAATAATATGATGTAATAGGGTATGATATGATATAATGCGCTACAATATAACACTGTAAACTCATAACGAACCATCGCTCAACCTTGCTAGCTAGGCGAGGTAGGTTAAGGTCCCACAATAGAGCATCCACCACAGCCTAAAGGATCACGTGAGTGCCTGAACCAATCGCATACAAGATTGACCATTGGACTATCTCATGATTGCATGGAGGTATACATCAATCACCTACACACAGACTATCTACGATACATTTACATGATTGGAGTAGAGATACATTTAAAATTTAATACAATCAACAGAAGTATAGATGTAATCAAACCGATATATCAACTGATATAATTAATATACAGGTTAAAATTCATTACATACACATAAAATAGTTGGATGGTATCTACAAGATCAATTATCTAATTTAATGATATAAAACTACTGGTCTCATCATACAATTATAACTACAATAGTCATAAGCTGTCCCAACAGATGAATGTAATTAAGACAATGAAGAGTAGATGCAATCAAATAACAAAATATCATAATTAAATAGACTAAATAAACACCCTTAGCTGCAAGCACTACACCTAGCCCTGCAGCCAATGATCCTGCACCAATGAGAGATGTGGAAAACAGAACAGTTCTTATAATTGGGTGTGAGGCAGAGAAGCACATGAAGTAAGCAAAGAAACCAATGGACGTGCTTGGCAACATAGTAAAGGCAGTTATATATGCTATTAATGGTATGGTATAGGCGTATGTAGTGTAGTGTAGTATAGAGAGGAGAATAGCTTTTACCTGAGCGGCGTTTCCCCATACTAGATAAGTCTGAGAGAGAATACCACGCACATCATGTACGCTGGCACCCGACCTTAGCGCCTGGATAATGGTGCGTTTAAACTGCAGCAATAATTCGGTGAGGTCTATTTTAGTTATATATATATATATATCTCCCTCTCTTTCCTGTGCGTAAATAATAAAATATTTAAACTGCAACAATGAGTGGGTGAGCTGTATTTTTTGATTATCTTGCGTCTCTCTATTTTCTGAAGCTAGCTTATAGTGCGTTTAAAATGCAGAAATAATTGTGCGAGATTATTTTTAATATATATATTCCCTTCCTCCAATTATTCAATAGTCTATACACCTCCCGTTGTAACCACCAATCATATTATTTGTTAGTATAAGCTATATATTTATTATATTCTCTACTATTATATACTAGTGTATTATACTAATCTCTATATCCCATGTGATATTTTCTACACGTTATATGGACCTTTTCTTGACATACAATTATCCGTCTGTACGATGGTATGATAATAGGATAGTAGAATAGGGTAAATATTATGTATGATAGTATGTATACATGATAATATGTATGCATATGCATACATACACATCTAAACACAGTGCTACATAAGCTGTAGTGAAGACTAATAAACCAGAGGTATATACATACGGACTTAATACATATGCTCAATACACTGTAAACCTATTCTAATCCAAGTATATATGTTTTAATCTAGTAATTGAGGGTGCTGGGCTCTCATCTATAGTATAGTCTAGAATTGTATAGTATAATATAATATAGGATAGGATAGTATAGGATAGTATAGTATAGTATATAGTATATAAGATATAGTATAGGATAGGATAGGATAGTATAGTATAGAATACCTGAGGTACTAAGCTTTGACCAGACAGACAGGCCAGCATCACCAACTATTAATTAAATGTTGGTGAGAGTAATAGATAATAGTTATATTAATACTCTATTAAAATAGTATTTTAAAAATCTTATAGTTATATTATATTGGCTTATCACATATGTTCAATTCACACTCCATCAATCAACAGGTTGAACAAGATTTATTAATTATTAATATGAACCAATAGGGAGAAATGGAAAAAACTTTAGGATTACCAATAGAATTTAAATCATAGATACATAATTTAATTATATTAGTACGTATTTTTAATTTTTAAAATTAATATATCATAGGCTATCTATCAATTTGATAGTTTTCCAGAATAGACTTCCTTTGTTAAAGTTTAAGGTTTGCAGTATAACTGCAAAGAAGTACCAATGCAAATGTAGGGATAAAAGATCTCAGCTATCATTTAATAGCTGTTTTAAATGTTTTAAATAACTCCACCTCTCCAATCAGACGGAGTAATAATCCTAATTACTTTTAACAAGTAATATAGAGTTAGAAGACAAACAAAACCTCTCCCTGACGTCCCGCGTCAGTAGGTCTAGTGGTGCTTTATTTATGTACACATAGGGAAACACCAAAGTTACTATAGGTAAATCGAAAGTACATAATCAAACTACTACAATCAAGAACTTATAGGAGGCCTAGTAATTATGCGGTCTTCCCTATAGGATAAACCTAATACACGGTAAAAGGATATATATACAGGTATAGGAGAAAGAAGACGTGTGTGAAGGAACGAGGCAGCAAGAAAGAAACACCATAAATACATATAAACAGAAAACAGAAGGATAACGTACACTAAAGAAATCACCTTATATATGATAATAAGAATATAATATATAACTTTACCTGACTCTCTTTATTGGTTAACACTCTGCGGGAATATATACGACCATACACAAACTCTGTTATAAACCTCTCAATAGAGGGATGTAACAGACGTAGAGATTGACGAAATCTTGGAAGAGATAAGCTAGATAGGTTAGTAGTAATAGATGATAGGATGGCTTGCATGATATATGTATATATGTATATATGTATGTATGTATGTATGTATGTATGTATGTATGTATGTATGTATGTATGTATGTATG
>NAOQ01000829.1:1429-26348 GCA_002751075.1 Ichthyophonus hoferi
CTCTGGCGCCAAAGTTGTGATAAAGGAAGACCCCCATGAGAGTGTGGGCGTGTTGTGCCAGTGCCGTGGAAAGTACAAGATTGTAGAGTACAGTGAAATTTCAAAGGAGAGTGCTGAGAGAAGGAAGTCAGATGGAACCTTGGCCTTGGACGGCGCCAACATTGCCAACCACTATTTCTCAATGGATTTCCTAGATGATGTCTGTAACAAACACTTTGTAAGTTTTTCTGTTCTTTATTCTATTTGTGTTTGTATAAGGTTTATGTATCTGCCATTTTATACCAATTCAAGTCTCTCTTTCCTTTATCTTCTGATCAGTAGGTGCACTTTTTTATGTTTTCTCACTGTTGAGAGCGATTTTTTTTACTTGGTATCCATATGACATTTTCTATTTTATTTTATCCCGCCAACTTTCTTCTGATAATATCTTTGTACACACCACAGGAAACATTGAGCCACCATATAGCCAAGAAGAAAATTCCCAGTGTGAATGACCAGGGAGAGCTTATCAAAGTGGATGGGATGAAATTGGAGCTGTTTATCTTTGACATCTTCCAATTCTCAGAACGTTTGGCTGTTCATTATGGCAAGAGAGAGGAGGAGGTATGTGATGTGTGTATGTATATGTATACGTATATATATATATATATATATATTGAGATATTTGATGTTAGCATGGCTTTTCATCTATGCGCATATACAATCTTAAACACTGATTATATATAACATGCCATTTTGGCGTTATCATATACGCGTACGTCTAGCATAAACAGAGTAAGCGTGCTAACACGAGTTTTTTTTTCCACAGTTTTCCCCTCTTAAAAATGCCTCTGGGGCATCCAGCTGTACACCACAGCATTGCTGTCAAGATCTCTTATCCAAGCAAAAGAAATGGATCGAGGCCGAAGGAGGAAAGTTCGACTCACCAGAGGCATATGTGGAAGTCTCTCCTCTCCTCTCCTATGGCGGTGAGGATTTAACTGAGCTTGTTAATGGCAAGGTATTCTCTGGAGTATCAGTGTTGACAAACTAGTCTGGAAACGCTGTTCAGAAGAAAATGTAGTGGCCTTGGGTTGCTATAGATTTTTTTATAACCTTTTTCCTCAAACCAGCCTCCTTTTGTATATATATTTTTTATTGGTAAGGATTTTTACAACCGAATCATCCATGTATATTCAATTACAAGTCTCAAGTCTTCACCTAAATCAGAAGCGAATGATATTGAAAATAGTAGGAGAAATATATTTGCTTGAAATATATGGAATGGGGTCTAAATTGGAATAGGCTTTTGTTAATATTTTGGTTCCGCATTACTTGATTACCCTAGATGGGACTCCACTTGCCAAAAATTAAATTTTTATTTGGCCAATTACTGACTTGTTTTAAGATGGTCTGGTTTTTGAATTATAGTTGGTATGTATGGAATCTTACTGACTACCATCGACGGAAGCTTAATCATATGAAATTGATGTACTTGCCAGAGATCAGTGTTTTGATTGATTTAATCAGGGATCTATGTCAAGATTCATATTTGCAATACTTATCTATAACTTGCCGTTAACAGTAGGAAATAATATATTATATGGTGCTATCGGAACCATGTATTTACCTGACTGTTACAATCATGTTTTATGAACAAACCAGTCGATAGGCTGAGGAAGTAATGTGAGATAGATTTGCATTTATGTTTTTCTTCTGTCTTGCATGAAAGAATATTACAACATCGGCATTCCACTTCAAAAGATGTGCTAAAAAGTTGAAGTGATATTTTTAAGGATAAAGTAGTTTAAAACTATTAAGATCATCATTATAAAGTTTATTGTCAATTTCCGTGGGGAGATACGTGTACTATAAAACATAATACATAAATGGCGCTAGTTTAAAGAAAATATATCTAGAATACTGAGCTCTGGGGTTACCAGCCTGTTTAGTAAGTGAAGCACTTTTATGTGCCTTACGTGTAATAAAATTATATCTGATATTCACATTGTGAATTGCTACTATTATAACTATTGTAAGTTAATTTAGGGCTATATACTATTAGTTTTTTGGTGAAATTGAGTAGCACAAAATAACTCGTTAGGATTAAATATTTCTAAATGAACTTAATAATGTTGACTACATGCTTACAATCATGATAAAAACTACCCAATGGGTGAATCTACAAGCATTTCATTAACAAAAACAAAAAATGATTTTATTATGAATGTTACATAATTTGTTTTGCTAGAACGGAAGGGTGGAGTGCGGGGCAGTTATGCATACATACATACATGAAGCACATGAGGTGAATAGTTGAATTGTAGGAGTAAACTAAAAAAAGGTCTTGGAAACTTGAAAAGATGCTAGTATACCTTGGTAGTATATGCTATTAATGTTATTTTAAATATTGTAAGAATGAATGTTATGACTTTTATAGTAAAGTAAACATTTAATGTTTTTATATATGGTGGTTGAAATATTGTTTCAATTTAGTATTCTATTTTTGAACCACTCTAATGGCTATACTATGTAGTTACGCGAATTGTTTAATTACTTGGAAGTACATAAGAATTTATAATTAATTGTAATAAATTGCAGCACTTTTAAATGTAATATTGTCCAATTCTAATATATTGGAAAAACCTATTGAAGCTACTAAGAAAAACAACATACATCTATCTTATTGATTTTTATCTAGAGTTACATGAGCTCAATACACACATTTTTCGGAACTTTTAATATATTTATTAATTCGTGATTGCCGAGCTTTAGTCTTTTACTAGCATGCTTATGTTTAAACAGGAGTATTTAGTTTATTTATGTGTTTCTTTATATAGCTGTCATAGTGCAGTATTATTAGCAATTACTATTCCATACGTAGTCTGGAAAAATAGCTAGTACAACCTAAACTTGTCAATCAGAGAGCATCTTTGATTGGTTCACAATGCCAATTCAAGGAGATTGTTTATATTGAGCCAGCCAATGGCAGAGGTCCCGTGGCTATATAAGAAACCACTTCAGATTATTTATTTTCAGTTTACATAACTCACTGCTTAGGCATCCTGCCTGAGACAGGCTCAGTTGCGTTTACCAATGACTCCACACTCTTGTAATTGCTAAGAGGAGTTCCAGTAGTCAAGATTTGTGTTGGGGTAACTGGATGGCCACGTCGATACAGTCTTTAAAGAATGACATCATGACCATCTTTATCATCCCATAACAACAGATCCTCATCTACTGGATCCCTGGAAAGGCACATTGGATCATCAGCCACCAATCGGCTTACCACATTACTTCACTCTCTTAGTCTTATCAACCTTATGGGCCAGGTACTGCCACATCTAACTAGTAGATGTTTCTATGTAGTAAGTATATGATTAGTATACAACATTGTAACTTGAAAGTTATGGGTCTAGCGCAATAAATACTTAAGTGCATTTTACAATAAGTCATTATTTTAGTGGTACTTCATTGGAACTATGATAATATATAATTAATTCATTTTAATAATATTTATTACTAGGTACCTTGCAACACATGGAAGTGATTTGACCAAAAGTCAAGGTATAGGATCTTATTTTAATTTGATAAAGGTCATTAATTATCTAGAGCCAAGCATTCCAGAATAGTAATCAGTAGTGGAGCCTTGCAAAATAGTATTAACAAATAAATTGCTATTTAGGGTTTCCACATATAATGGATTTTAGACTTTAACTCTAATACGATATTTTAACTGTTAAAACTGAGCGGCAAAGCTAGAATATAACTGATAGGTCAGTCATTTAGCAAGAAACTTTATACCCATATTGCAAGTCTTCGTTCAGGACTGAGTTGGATTTTGCATATAAATAATTGTGTTTAAATAAATGTTTGTATAACTTTGTAAGTAATGACTATTATAAATTATAACAATAATGCAAAGTAAAGCATTTGCAAGATGAAGAAGAACATCAAAATCCTACCTTCTATTGTACAGTCTGAAAATGAAGCAAAAAAGTAAAGATCCCTTTTCCTCTGACTCGGGATCTGTCAAGAAAAGACCTACAATAGGAGTTTGTTACTTGTGAAGAACTCAGTGACTCCATCTCAAGTTGATGTCAACCTCTGCACTCTTCCGTTTTACAATTTGATATCAATGACAAATTTAAAATATTTATCTTTTATTGATACCAACTATGACGCCTAGTCCTCAATTTCTGCTGATTTTCTTAATAATAAAAAATATGCCTTAGCATATCTGTACCTCATGCATGCAAAGGGACATGTTAAAATATTCTTCATTCAGTATCTTTTCAATTATAAATAAATATAGGAGATAGGGACAGAGGATTCAAAGCCTAAACCAATTAAGTAACTGATCTAGATGTCATGCCAATTAGATGCTATCTAGAACTATCTTCTAAAAGCAGGATTGTTTATCAAGGCGACATTGGTTAGTTAACTCCAATTAGAATCGATGACATAAAAGTTTAGCTCTTTGTTATTGAACCAATAATATAGTCGATGGTGCGAGCTTACGATACAATATATTATTTTTGACAACCAATCCAAATGAAAATGAGGTATTTAGATCATTGGTTAGCTATTTTCAGTTCGATTCGAAACTATAAATAACATCGCAGATAAGATAACTTGATTTGACTTGCGGGATACCGTACCGTACAATGGTTACTGATCGACGGGAAAATCCACGGTATGTATATATTCAGAAAGGAGTTATATGTTCAATGACAGATGGGAAAAAACTTTCCTCTCAACAGAATGCTACTACAGCTAGCCTTCTTTTATGCATGTATGATTATATATATTAACCAATAATTATAATCTTTTTATTTATCTGCAAAGAGATTATACCCTATTAAGTGTTTAACTTTAGATAACAAAGATTATGTACTGCATGCTATACTCTATATTTGTTTAATTCAAGTTTTCATCTATCATCCATATAGTAGTTTTCTAACTGTAATATGTTTCTACTGATAACGATATTACTAATGGGGTTATCAAGTTAATATACCTACTTATTAACTTATCTGTAAGGTGTGTTAGAAAATAATGACATATATATGTAAGTAAATAATGGCTATGATTTATACTATGCTATTGTACTAAGTAAGTTATAGATCCGGAAGCTCTTGGTGCTCTGAAATGATAAGGACCTTAGAAAACATGTAATTAGAGATTGCTTGTGATCATGATTCCTATTAGAAGTAATAATTGCAACAAATTAAATACCCTAGATAAGCTTCGAATAAATCATTATGAATGTCTATATGTAAATGATAAGGTTTTAACCACAATAAAAATATCATCTAATAATAAGGGTCACACTGCTGAAATAATGAACTTTACATAAAGGTCATTACTACAAATTAATTAGGCCCATGCTCTAAATTGCGCAACTTTTCTAACCTTCTCATGTTCTGTAAATAAATATAATCCTCACATAAAACACACAACATAGGATGATATTAGTGTATATGACAACATTCCGCATTTTTTAATTTTAATTATAAATTAACCCATATGGATGCAGCATCTCAATCCATTGACAGAAAAAATAACAAAAGACTATAATAGACTATTGAGAGCTGGGAAGTTATTGACTTATGCTACCTTAATTTGGAACTCAGATCAGGAAAAGATCTTAAAAGCCTGCCAAAGAGATATTTATCTATCATCTTAAATCAAGAAAGGCTTATTATAAACAATATTTTTAATATAATAACTACATAAGCTCACAACCATCACTGAGTCTAGAATGCTCAATTTTTTTAACTAATTGTGATTGCTTATCGTCAGTGTTTATCATATATAGCTATTGTGTATACTTGTGTGTATTAGGTATGAGTGGTATATACAATCATACTTCTAAATATATGAGTCAAACACAATTAATGTTTATGTAAATGGTTACATTAAGTTATTAATTAGTTATGTACAACACTGTAATTAGGATAACTTATATTTAATGTATTTTAGTAAGAAGAACAATTACTAAATATATTTTTTACATTTGAAAATGACTTGACCAATAGTCTAAGTAAGTATGGTATCTTATCTTAATTTCATAAGGAAAAATAGTTATCTGTAGCTAAGTATTACAGGATCGTGATAGCATTTAAATTGTGCTTTGGAAATTCCAGCGTATGATGAGTTCTATATCTTAACTCTAACCTGATGTTTCAGTTTTAACCTTTTAACTGAGCAATAAGGCTATATGTTGACTTACAGGTGAGTCATCTGCCAGAAGCTATATAACTGGAGGTCGGGTCTTAATCTAGGACTGCTTAAATTTTATATGCCAATATGTGTGTATAATGAACTACTTTGTAATAAATAAAAATTTAATGATCATTAGTAATTCTAGCATTAATACGAAGAGTAGTATTTATGAAAAGAAGAAGTATGTCAGACCCCAACTTCCATTTAATGGTCTGCAATCAATCCCAAGAAGTTGAGGATTACCTTTTCTCAGACTTGAAGGATTAACCTAGAAAAGGCTTACAGGATAAGTTTACAACTAGTGAGAATCTAGTGACTCTGCTACAGGTAGACTTCAGCCCTGGTTCTGCTTAATTTGATTGTTTTATGTTGCTGGAAATAATAAGTGGAGATGAGAAAATTCTTATGACCTATATACGTTTAGAAGGAGAGGAAATACCAAATTAAGGTATGCTTTAACGTGTCCCTTTGCGTACATGAAGTAAATATATGCTAAAACATTTTTTTATTATTAAATAAATTAGCAAAGGTTGAGGACTAAGTCCATAAGGTTGCTAAGACTAGGTGAGTGCAGTTAATTGGGCCGCCAGTTGTTGGCTGGTGACCAGATGACTGTGTTGTTAAAGGCCCCAGTTGCCCCAATACAATTATAGGTAGCTGTAAATACCCCTAGAGACTGCAAGACTGTAGAGTCATTAAGAAAATCTGCTGGACTTATCTTAAGCAGGATTCCTAAGTAATGAGTTACCTGGACCTCCAAACAAACATATGATCCAAAATGGCTTATTATATAGTCACAGTATCTTTATCATTGCCTAGTTCCATTTTGATTGATTATCCTGGATTGGTATTTAACCCCAATAGATTACACCAACAATTTTTTCAAACTATATATCTAATACTAATTGCTAATAATATTAAATGATTATTTCCATATAAAGAAATATCTAAATTAATTAAATATCCCTGTTTTAACCTATGTCAATTACAAGCTTTGAGGAATCATCTTCAACTGATCTCAAACCCAACACTCTTAAAACATTATTGAGAAATAATGAACAATAGAGCAAGCTAGTCAAAGTATTCATTATATACAAAATCCTCAGCCAGGTTAGTCATTCTTAATCATTGCACTGTCCAGGGACAAATGACTGGAAAATAAAAAATTCTTCCAATTGTGAAAACACAAGAATATAAAAGGGCCCTGGACAATGTGTAGAAGCACCTACAAACTTTGTGCCAGATTGGCTTTGGAAAGAAGTTTCTACAGTTGCTCGCCCATGCCAAGCAATAAACCCTTCAGTTTTTCTTTGTAAGAGTCTAAAATCCTTTTTCCCTTTCCACAAGTAGTGGCCAGTTAACTTGTAGACTTCAAAAAATATTGAATTTTGGCCCCAATAGAACACCCTTGTTTTATGTCTGACAGCAACATTAAAACCGAAAACACTGCTACTTCTATAGATGATGATGGCGAATCAAGGCCAGTTGCCTTATTTGAATGTATATATATGGAAATCAGATGGTACTACCTAATATTGCATTGTGTAATTGTATGCTTGTTATATATGATTAATTACCTCCATCAAAGAAGTCCAAGATTTCTTATATAGATAGAGGCTTAGTGATCAGCGATATTAATAAATCTAATTAGTGTTTTACCTTCAACTTAATTTGAGTCCCACAAGCCATGATGCCTGAATAAAGTAGACTGTATATAACATACTAGTATTTACTTGGGCATATCCAAGTATCTGTGTCTTTACTTGTTATTATTGCTACCCATGAACTAAAGCCAATAAAAAATCATTATATACAAGTAGCACGGGGAATTAATTTTAAATTTAATTTGAAATAGACACTCACTTGGTTGGCCAAACAATGGTAACAATATGAAACCTCTAAATTTGATTTGATCAATTATTCTGTAAAACATCGTATTGCATGGGAGACTGGAATCTGCCAATATAGTTGTAGACAAATGACTATATAACTGGTAACCCAAAACTTTGCTAGAATTTTTTTCTAGTCACCACAGTACCTACCAAGCATCTTGTGCATTGATCCAAGGCTTTGTTAAACCTGGGACACTGTGTGGTTTAAATAGAGTAAAATACCCAAAATATAGTCTTTAAACCACAAAACATAGTTAGTTAATGACTGTATTCTGACAATAGCAAAGGTGGATGAGAGCGGTACATAGACAAAAACTCAGAGGGTAATGCAAAATGTAACTACATTATACAACGTAAACCGAGTATTCATAGTTATAATTATTAAATTGATTAATGTTAGATTATGAAGAATTCTATACATAAACGTGACATTTAGAAAGTATAGAAAATTCTATCAGGAAGGCTAATTATTTATCCATGTATATCACGGGGATCAAGCGAAGAAGCTGAAGTCCCCATTACAAAAGAGATAGAAGAAAACCAGGTTGAAGAAGAGGAGGTAAGGAGGTAGTAAAAAAGATTGAGTCTGTAAAGAAAGAAAAAAACAGAGAAAAACAAGGGTATGCTAAATAGTATGATTTAGTTGGTATGGTAGATAAAATATCATAAACACATCATTGTGTTTTAAATTTTTCTGTTTATTTATATCAATGCGTGTCAGAATCTTTACTACTTATTGTAGACTCGGCGTCATTGTTAACTGACATATCACGTTTCTATTTTTCATTAGACTCTGAACTTGTGGTAATAGCAAAGTCGTCAAGTAGATTTTTCTAAGCTTCGTCGTCATAAGTACTGGAGGAGAACTTACCCATTGTTTCTTTTTTTCAATGGATTCCAATTCGGTTGCAGTTGCTGTGGCAGTTTTGCATTTTAATCATGGAACAGAAGGAATTAAAATATTTCTTCAATTAACTGTCATTACTACTACTTGCAGTAGATAAATATTATGTACATGACTTCATTGTTCTACACTATGAAATTGGGATCCAGATTAAGTCTGTGGTTGCTAGTAATATAGTTGTTGGTTCAGGTTGTTAGAGCCTGTTAAGCACACAGATTAATAGTCAAAATCAGACAAATGACAATTTTTCAAGCCTATAGGGCCATGTTTGAGGCAATGCGTTTTCCATTAAAGATTACAACTCTCTTTACCAATCAAAGTAGAAAGTATCTCTCCAGCTAATTCCAGCAGTACTTCAAGCACAAAGGAATTATTGTAATCATCTTCATTGATCTCGGATATGTCGGTATCTGTATCTGAAAATGAAGTTAAAATTGTGTCGCAACCTTCTTCTTTTTCTCAATACGAGTAGACCGTTCTATAGACCTAGGTGTTAACAAAATTGGTCGCTTAATTGATTTGCTTCTTAAAGAAAACTTGGATTTGGACGTAATAAATTAAGACGAAAATTTTATTGCTAGAACTAATAGATTTATTTAATAAATTTCCAGTCATTGTATGAGACCATAGTAGGTGCTATATAGCTTTCGCCGTTTCCGCCATCTTCACTGAATTCCAGTCAGTAAACTTTATACGGTACATAGTTGAAATAGAAAAAGACATTGAAATGAGCGGAATGATATGGGTGTTAAACTTAATGTCAATACTTAAAATTACCGTAAAATTGTCCGTCCCAAGATTTCAATAATAAAAGCCCCAAGTTAAAACTACAGCCTTTTGCTGATTGTAATTCAATTGATAGCCATAATTTTGTGAAAGCTAACTACTAATAATTAAAACATCCCTATTAATAGTTTTGTACCACTAATCCAATGGCTCCTTACTTGATTAATAGTTCTATGTACGAAAATACTAATCAATCATGAAGAGGTTAGTAATTAAGTACTTCACACAATTATAATTAATTAAATGTATACGTACTAGCTTATTTATAAAAACAGGAATCGCCCATGTGACCACTTTCCTTTATGCAATGTCAAGTAATGGTCTGAAGTAAGAAGATGAGTTGTCAGTTTATTGGGATAACAAGGATGGCACTTCTCCAATCCAACATGCTGCCAACATTCTGGGAATTTGCATTCCATGCTGCAGCCTACACTCATAATCTAATCCAACCAATGTGCTTCCTTGGAAACATACCTCTTCAAGAAATGTGGACCACACTACGTACACCAATCAAACAATTTAGAACCTTTGGGTCCAAGGTATTTTACAGGGTCAACGGCATTGACATCAAGAACAACTTCTCAGCTAAAAGGAGACGTATTGTATTTTTAGACTGTAATCGACTACAGCTAAGATGGATTGTGATAGACTGGGCAAACACCAAATTTCAACAAGAAGAAACTTAGTTTTGTTTGAATAAGCATTTCCCATATAGTACAGACAAGAAAGTAAAATGAACCCTTTTACCATCTTTTATAAAAACCTTACCCAACAGGAGCTGAAGGATAATTTCCCTCTTACAACCCATACAACCCATTCGTCTGGCCATGCCCAGGACTACCCAGCTCCTGGCTGGGAGGAAAAGTCACAGTAAATGCCTCCTTCACATATCAAAAGAAATACTGTAAGATCTGCTAGTCTCCCTCCTAATTCAATTGGAATACCACCAGTGGGGGAGTACCATCATTTTGAACACAAGTGATGAACTAAACGACCAACATCAAAAGCAGAAAACTAGCATCAAGAAGAAAAAGTGGACCACTCTGATAAAGACATTGCGTTACGACCAGAATTTCTGATTCATATTTTAAGAGTAATATGGAATCTACAATTAAACTTTTGTTTTTAAAAGGATTACAAAAATGAATTGATAGAAATGAAAGTTATTAATTCCCAGATGCTAATTTATACAAAAGCTGTATTTTTATTTTCTTTTATAAACTTGGTTTTTGTTTTATAGTTATTAAGTGTTATGACATTTATCGGAATTTTAAGTAATTCATTTTTAAACATTTGATGTTTTTTAATTTTTAATGTTTCTATAGGGTTTTAATTGATTCAAAAAATAATAATTACAAAAAAAGTGAATTTAAATTTTTTTCAAAACAAATTGGCGCTTATAGATCCCTCACCCTTATAGTTGAATATAAGGGGGAGGGTCTTTTATTTTGGGGAAGACAGTAGGCACAAAAAAAAAATCAAATTAGAAAGTAAAGAATTAAAACTAGAACAAAAAAAGATATTAGCATATCTTCACTCACAACACACACATCCCTGCAATCAATGGTCCCGTAAATCACAACAAGGCATCTGTTTTCATTGATACAGATGATTCAAAAAGAGTAAAGGTTGGCGTAGATTCAGCGGAGTATACCATGATAACAGCTCAACGTACGAACTACAATGGAAAGAGTTTACCTTGTACAAATGAGGAAATTTTGACTCTTCGAATCACTCTAAGATTCAATTATATCGGAGTTAAATTCTTTTTCCAATATATTCTGATCCAGAAGATCAGGGAATGAAATCATTAGGAATAATAGACAGTAAGATCAGAGACTACATTATCCTGTGGCTCCTCAAGGCAAAACAGCAAGTAGTATTTATTGTAGATGCTTGTCATCTGGTTACCACTCCTTACCAGGACATTTCTGGTATTATAGACTCCAAGAAACTTAAATAGTCTCTTAGGGCCCAATGGTTCAAGGCCATAAGAATGAAGTTGACCAGTGTCAATGAGTATGGTATTTAGATACTAGTTTTGAGACCACATACTAGTACCACTATTCTCATATTACTATGGGCTTTTCATTGCAAACATAATGACAAAGGAAAGTTAATTACTCACAAAGCAAGGTTGGTAGCCCAAGGATCACAGGAGACCGATGATATAGACTATCACAATGTTTCATCCTCTGTGGGGTCATATGTATCAATACATTTTTTTCTCGCAAATGCAGGAGCAAGAGATTATGATCTATCCCAGATTGACATTAACTTAGCATGTTTGCATAGCTGTCTGGAGAAACCAGTATATATGGAACAACCCCCAATGCATACAGATCCTAAGAAGAAAAGCCATGTATGTCAACTTACAAGATGCTTCTACAGGTTACATGGCTCTGGATAACTGTGGAACATAATGTTGGACCACCTTGTGCAATTGGTATATTTTCCCCATGGAATACTAGCCCTGCCCTTACATGTTTCCCAACCCTAAAAAGGAGTTTATAGCACTGGCGATTTATGATTATGGCACTCTCCCATGTGTTGAGAAAACGGAGGACTGTGCCAAATTTATCAAGAAGATTTCCAAATATTTCCCCACCAAATCTACAGGATTCTCTTGATCCTTACTTGGGTGTAGTATTAGAAAACGGAAACTGGCTACATTACCCTTAGTCGGTCTGGCTGCATCCAGCTTATACAGAGCTGCAGTCAACACCAAGGCCGTCTTACCGATTCTCCCATCCTGGGAGACCACGTCCAACTTGGCAATTCCAAAGATCTAGATCAATTTCCCTGGGATAGCACTACATACGGCCGGCTAATTAGTAGCGTAAATTAGATAGCCAAAAGCTCTAGGACTGACATTTTATTTGCAGTGTCCATACTCTCAAAATACATGGCAAAAGCAAATGTGTGTCACTCCAATATGCCAAAACATCCCTTGAGGTACCTCAACACATACAGCGAGGATACTATTGCAAATTACCTGAGGCCAATAAAAATGACTCCTGCCCGAATGCATACTGATTTTGTCAATAAACATTGCAGGGATGGAGAATATACCAATGGCGTGTTATATTTATCACATGTGGTTTAATACATTGGTCAAGCAAGAAAAAATCCGTAACTGCATTATCAAGCTGTGAATCTGAACACATTGAAATGCCATCATGCTGTCAACAGGTGGCTTAGATCACTGGAAATTTTGGACGGATTAAAATTTGTATCAGAACCTATTATTATGTAGGGACAACACTGCAGCCATTCGTTTGAGTTCCTGCAAATGCGTACCTAAAAATACGTGTCATATTGTGATAAAGTATCATTGCATCAGGAAGGCCGTCAGCAACAACAAAATAGAAGTGAAAAAAATATCCAGCAAAGACCAGGCGGCGACTGCCTCATCCAGTGTCCAGGGCTGCTGTGTTTCTTTCAGCAAGTCAAAAGGTCTTCTTCTCCCGGCCCCCGGATTTTAGTTCTATGTGACCGCAGGCACCCCTGGGGTGTGATTTTGAATACTTACAAACTTATTGAGCATTGGTATTGGCGGTAAACAAAAATTCCCCGAAACTTGGAATATTATTAGTGTAAGATCATTAGTTCCAAATAGTTATAGCGGATTAGTTAGCAATCTATTGCTGTTAATTGACAATCTGATGATCGGTCAAGATAAAACCAGCCAATGGAAGAAAGAGGTCCAAAGACTATATGTAAGCTATTTCAGATCATATGTTTAGGAGTCCAGATAGCTCATTGTTTAGGCATCCTGCTTAAGACAAGTCCTTCTGATTTTTTTTTAATAATGAAAATATGCTTTGGCATATCCGTACCCCATGTATGCAATGGAGTATGTTAAAGCCTCCTTAATTCAGTACTTCCTTTTCTAAACGAATATAGATCATAGGCACGCTCCCGGTCCAGAAGGACGTCTTTAATATTATCCATGAGGATTTCCTATTGGTAACTATCTATAGTCTAATGGCATCATCCTTTTTTTATGGCACCAGTGCCAAGAAAAATAGTATAAGTGTGTATATAATTGGTTAGACAACTTTGAATGTATGTGGTTAGGCCTACGGCATTAATTTAGTAAGCTACGGCATTACGCCTACCAATGAGTGTACGTACATCTATAAATAGCTAAATAGTCAAAAAATAGAATACTAAAATTCCTTAAGGAAAGCCTATACGAAATACATAAGAAACATCCAATAAAGTCAATAGTAATCTACTTGAAAAGCTACCCGTATTACAGGGGTAATTCCGTTGTACAGGGGAACAATCGCACCTGTTAATTAAGAGCTTTGTTTTGAAACAAAGGATACCTTATTTTAATTGCATAGCACCAATATCAAGAAAAGTAATATGTGTGTATATGATTGGTTAAATTAATTTGACCTTGTGGTTGGGCTCGCAGCACCAACTACAGCATTACGCCTACCAATGAGTGTACATCTATAAATAGTTTTAAACAGTAAAATACCTTCAGGAAAAGCCTGAACGAAATACCTAAGAAATATAATAAACTACTTTAATAAATGGTCCTTGTGTTAGAGTGGCAACTTCATTGTACAGGGACAGCTTACACCTGTTAATTCTGATGCGTTAAAAATGAATTTGAATGTTGAAGCATAATAAAAATGCCTTAAATTGGTCCGTATGTTGCAGTAGTGAAATTATGCGGAAAGGGAGCAATCACACGATAATGCTGTTGCGTTGATATCTTGACGTTTGAAAGATAGCATAGTATGATTATCATTTATAGTAGTAATCTGTCTATGACATAAGAACGAGAGTTACCATGCACTTCATAAAAAGGCAATTATGGTATGTTAGTGATCTATAATATCTTTGCATTGGTTACAAGTGGTGGCTCCATAGCCTACAAAGAATTATACCTTCATAGTAGTTCTAATTAACTAGAAATATTTCACCTAATAGTAAAGATAGGAAGCAGCTCATCCCATCATAAGCTATGACTTATTTCCTAATAGGGTTATTTATATACTGGGTATCAATAATTGAAGTCCTCAACAAATCTGCTAAGAATAGAAATCTTTGTATTCAAATTTCTGCGTAAGTGTACTTATATGGACCACAATGCTGTTTTTTCTATTTTGGAAACATTTTTTGTTTTCATCCTTTATTTATGTTACAATTGGTAAGAACTCTGGTTTGGGCTGTGGCCTTATTGAATAGATAGTATAAAATACAAAAACCAAATTATTTCAGTACACGATACTATGCCATAGTAATTACAAACTACATATGTATACCAAGAAATTTAAATGGCCATTGGCATCAGTCTCTTTACTAGTTGATCTAAAATAACTATTATATGGTCATTATAATAACATAAAGAGCAGAGGCCATGAAGCAGTTAGAAGATAAATGACTTTATGAATGGATAGTCTACTGGATTCAGATGTGAAGCCAAAGGAGTCATACCAAACACCTGTGGAGAGCATGGTGTATAAAATTTTAGTAATTTTAATCAGCATATAGAAGGAGAAATTAAATACCAATAGGTATTCTAGAGAACAATAAACAGCAACAAAATCAGACTAAAGTAAATAATATTAATTTAAGGTCTGAATAAGCTGCTGAAAAAAACAATAACTGAAAGATATGCATAAGGAGGAATATAAATCAATAATCAAATGGTTTACAGGCATAACACATACCCGGTTCCAGGTTTGGTAAGGATGCCGCCACATACTTTCCTAGATTCATTCGCTCAGAGTGCATATGTATCTTTCCAAAGCCATTCATCCCCCAATCGGTTCCCCAACTGTTTGCAGCCTGCATAGATAAGAGTTAATACGTTAAAGGCGAAATAAGATGTGGCAGCGGAAAAAGAAAACAAATTAGTGTTGAAATGTAATGCAGTGATGATATGCTTTCTATATAACCCAATTAAAACTAATCTTTCCTTGCCTCTTCCCTCCTTCTTTAGAATTCAAGCAAGATCAATCACTTTAACACTAACCAGCCAATAGCTCTGGCCGTCCTCTACTCCCCAACCTATAATGGCAACAGCATGGCCTCCCTCAGCACGTTCATCCATTTTTGGTGAATAGACACCCGATTCGTAAAAGGAAAAACTGTTAAATGCAGTGAACGTTGCAATCACGGGACCTGAGGAAGGGTATAGATAGATTAGAGTTGTTTTGTTGAGTACATCAAAAGTTTGTAAATTAAGGGTCCAATTTTGACCGTTTATGCATCTCATTTAAAGCTATATTTTATATAGAATAGGCTTTATAAATTGAATGTACTCTCATAGTTTTATCTATTAAAAAAATAAAATAGGGTAGTTTTAAAATAGAATGAATGCCCACTACAAAGAAAGAGCCAATAGAATACCAATGTTTTTCAGTTACCGAATAGTTGCTTTTCATGACTGTATAATAATAGTACATACTATGATGTATAATTAAAATTATAAATGCGTATTATTATTGTACTGAAAGACTAGATTATGTTTTAAAAGGGTCAAAACAAAGAAGGTATCGATAGTTAATAGTTAGCAAACATTGACGTTCATGTGTATATCTATTCATTCTAACTGCTTTATATATGTATATTCACTGCTATCACTATCATTTACTAAACAAACACATTTAGACATAATAATATATTGAAGATATTTTAACTATTTCTCAATGGATTATCGTTTCCTAAATCCGACAATGAACCATTCACATGCCCCCTTTACTTTATGGTATTACCTGGTATATTACTGGCTGTAATATTAAATTTCACTGCAAAACAACGGACTAAATAATATAATTTAGCAGATATAACTTATTGTTCTACCATTAATTATATAAGGTGTGGTAATGTTTCAATAAAAGGCAAATAGTAGGTATTAATTACAGTGTATGAAATCATTATCTCGCCCATTATAAACAAGAATTTTAATCACAAGCAGAGAATTAACTGTAACTACCAATAAGTATAGGTGTATAAAAAGATAAAACTCAGAAGTAACAATAAGACAATCACTTACCATTCCTAATGATATCTTTCTTAATTAGCAGAGTGTCACCACCCATTAAATAACAACTACCACCCTTGAATAAAGGCCCTACGGTATTGCACCTCTGGTCTGCCGATTTACTCTTAGTGTACGGCATGTCTTCCCATGTAGTAACACTGATGATAGGGTTTGTATAAGGTTAGTACACAATGTACCCCACTGCACCCGATATATGTGGTTGTTATACTGTTTTGCCATGTCATCATGTTTAGGAAGGTATATTAGTTTATGCATTTTCTCCTACAAAAACATATACATATATGATGCTATACATATTTTTACAGAGAATAAAAATAGCACCTTACCCCGTTTTATTAAAGTAGTTAATAGCATTGTCGATCCACCCTCCTTTACACCCATTATTACACATGGTCTGATAGGGTCCTTCTTTAGAGATGATGTCAATCTGTCATTACGATTAAGTTGTTAATAAATGACTTACTGCCATTTGTTTATACACGTAGATATAAATACCTATGTATTGATTGATATATTTAAAAGTACACATAAAGTATATTATCTTACTTAAATGTAAAGTATTTTAAAGATTATTTTACTGATATATGAACATATACATATGTATAAAGTATTGGCATGTGAAAATACACTCAAAAACGCAACATTTTATACACAAATAAAGTGCATTTTTCTTACAATAGAGCACACATTCACATATGTACTAAGTATTAATAAGCTACTATGGAATGAATAGATAGACAGCCTCGTATCAAACTATAAATCCAAATCCAAGTTGCCATAGATTTATATATACATACATAGGATCACACATAATACAGCCATTACATCATAACCCCAAAGTACAAACCTTGCATGTTTTGTCACAAGATAGAAAGTTCTGAGGAGAGAGTGTATCTTTAATGACCCCTCCACTCTGTGGAATTATTAGTTAGTACTCATTTTAATTAATGTTATTCTCTCCGGACTATTTTAAACTTGGTATAGGTTGGTAACTCTTAATATATATTTTTTAATTTGAAAGGAGAGGGCCTTCCCACAGAAGGTTTAGGGTTATATCCTTGTAATGTTATAGATAGTATGTATGATAGTGTATCTATGATAACTTGTAGCAGGTGTATTTAATAAATAAACATACATATTATATAGAAACATTTTAACAGATTATGAGGCTATAAAATTGTCTGTATTATGGAAAGCTAATTGTCATTAATAAATAGAGCAGTAAAACTATTGGTCCAACATGTTATGTTAATATAGACTGATCTATGAGATATTTATAATGACTGGTAGTGGGAGGCTATGTTAATATCAAGATTTTTGTCTAAATAGTCTTAAAAATCCCTATAAAATTTAAAACGATATACCCATATGACTTTAATATATATGCAACATGACAATTTCAGTAATGCAACAATACGTACTACTACTACATGCACTAATATCACAACCAATTAATCAGAAGCTATAACTACCATTTGACAGATACGAGCAGATAAGGCCCACGCCGTCCTGTAATTTAGGATAAAATTAATTATTAATTATTGTAGACACAGTTCGGGTAGATACTCATCCTCACGTTTAAAGAAATCAATCTATTAAATAAAATTTTCAATAAAAGTAACAAGCTGGCATAGGTTCAATAACTTTTATGACCGCAATAATAAATTAAAATGTTTTGAAAATATATTTACTATGTTATTTATAAGACGATATATTAGCAAAAAATATTTTATGTGTCCAGTAATATCACTTACGCGAAAGCCCAACATGCCCCACAAGTACCTTGATTAAGAATTAGGGGAACACAGCCTGAGTGGTCCATCCTACGGAAGAGTGTTAATAGAGGTGCAGATTATAGGGCATATATATATTTCGAGAAAATTTAATATGAAGAGTGATAATTAGCGGCACGAATAACATGATAATGATTGGTTTAGGTAATTAATTAATTGATCAATAAGGAAATCAATTAGAGTGCCAAAAAAAAATGTGTAGATGTATATATCATATATCAGTATAAATGTTAAAACTATTCCTAACAATCTCATACCTCCAATCAAATGCTTCAGGTATATCCGCCGTATATGCATAGTCAGGGCTGTCGAGGTGCTGATTGAAAAATACACATTTGAATTCAATACCCGGTTACATGAATACATTCAAACCCTCCCATACTTAACGAAACCACACTTTCCTTTGTATTATTTAATCAAAAAATCAATCCATTCATTCCTAAAAGATCTTAGGTTCTCTTATAATAAAACAATATTACTTGATATTAATTGGTATATTTACACCTTTCGTTCTTGAACTACCGTAGTAAAGCAAAAAGGAAAAAATAACATGCCATGCTAGAAGTCACAAATGCACTCTTACCTTGCGAGGACAATTATCTTCGTTAATCACCAACCCTACCCCTAGCCTTCCTTGTTCTTGCAAAGTTTTGTTTCCGCGCGTTAGCTGAACATTAAATCGTGTTCTAATGGGGACACGATTATTCATGTACAATTCACGTTTTATATCAGCTTCAGCTTCTTCTTTAACTGCAATATTGATAGATGGTTGTCTATATTCATTTGAACCAGGTAAGGGTGATTCTTGTGCAAGTACTGAAATAAAACATGACGCTAAAGTTGCCACAATCAACAAGAGAATAGTGCGATGCATCTTTAACATCTAGAGAAGATTAAAACATGAAGAATAAGCTAGGAGATAAATGAATAGGCCTGTTTATATAACTCAACGAAATAAAGCTGAAGGAACTAAACAAGAATGAAATAATAATAGCTGTACCAATATTATAAAGTAATCTGAGATGCACTGAGATACAATGAACATACGCGCCAATCAGATATAATCTGGGGCCTCGGGTTATATAGATCTCAGGATAATAAACAAGCAAAAAACCATGTATGTATGGTTATTGTTTTAAACATGTTGTCATACTATCATACCTTATTGCTAAGCAAGCCGAAATATTACCTGAGCTCGGCCATTATTTCTCCAGCATGCATAGGAAGTCTCGATACTATTATGAAGACTCTACTAAATCAATGTCCCCATAATATTGGTAATATTGGCGTTACTATATATTCTTCCTTTTAAGGTATACGTATACCTTTGGTTTATTAATATTACCACACCAAAAATACAATATAGTTGATCTTTCTCCTCGGTTTCCATTGGTTTTTTATTTGTTGTTATTTTTTCTTCGGAAGTTGCCATATCTTAAGTGTGCTATTGTCATTGGATACCGAGCATAATATTGAATTATTTGCTTTTACAGGCTATGAAATTGTTACCATTAGTTTTATTTGTCTTGCCAGAGAATTTCACCATTTTAACATGTGTTGCCACAATGTCCAATAAACATTTAAGTATTTCTCATATAAAGAGGATATTTTGTGAGCCATTTCAAGTTGGCTATGCATTACTTAGAGTGGTTAAGAGTACACGTGCCCTTAGCTATGGGGTATTTTTTTAAAAAATAAATAAAAAGACAAACGTAAAAAGAAAAAGAAAAAGAAAAAAAAGGGGAAAAATTAAAATTAAAAAATAAAAAAAGAAGGAAAAAAAAAGAAAAAAAAAGAGAAAATAACCGCAACAGCACAATAATAATTATGATATTCGAATAGTAAATATAGATAGTAAATATAGATATATAGATCTGCTCGAGACCGATTATTATTATGATTGTCACGAATATACCATCCAATATCATATGCAAAAAAAAAGTTTGCGCCAAAACTATCCCCGCGAGTTATAAGCTGATAGCTATCTGCACGACTTCATACAAGTCCTCCAATACATAAATGCATGAAAAATACAAGAAATTTTACTTGACTCATCATAGTGTACAATATTTACTTTACTCGGTCTTGAATTGGAGTCGTCTAGCCTCTTAGGGCTATATTTGTCGTGATGTATGATGTACCTCTTTCATTGCCTCATTATCATGTTTTTTTTCCTATATAGTCATGCTTTTTTTCCATTCCAGGCATTGGTTTGCATAGTATATCTTACAACTCGTTCCTTCGATAATTTAACTTGCTGCTGGATTATTCTATTAATAAGGAATCGATGCGGTGAAACAACGAACTGACGACTTTTTAACAAGTGCTTGTTGGTGCTGTTATAAAATTATATTAGCATAACTCAATCTTCAATCATTCTGTGACATCATTATGTAGATAGAGTCGTGAATTACTCGTGTCTATGTCTGTATGTATGTAGGTAGCTCTCTTCATTTGATAAAATTGGCAGGGTGTGACTATTCTAAAGTTACAAATATGAAAAACTAATATAGTGTATTCTATCGAAAGAGCTTCATAACTCCGATTAGAACAAAAAAATAATATTAAGCTTACTACTATAAGAACATATTAATGGTTAGTAAAGCATAATCACGCCTTATGTACGAGGGAAATATTTTGTTGTCAGCATAATTTTTTTTTTTTGAAATATCTAGCCAAGCACAATAGCTTGGCGCAGTTGTACTATAAAATGTTAAACCCAAATTAAATACAATTGGTTGTGCATGTTAATATAAGAAACTTCGCAATGTTACGATACCGAATATATAAAATAAGGAGACTAGAGAAACAAAAACAAAACAAACAATCAGAAAAATATTCCATTTTATTCGACCAATCCAATACAAAAAAGCCATCAGCGGCGTTATTGATTGCTACCACATGATACTCTGTATTGTGTTTTCTTAAGGTAGTTTTATCAATTACGACACGTATGTTCCAAATATCTATAGTTTTTACAAGGAAAATAATATAAAATAACGAAGTATCTATTAACTAAACACCTCTTTCGTTGGAGAGTTTGAATCATAATCTAAATAATATAGACGAACTATTTATTTTTTAAAGTAGATAAAGATTCCAACAAGCTAGTGTGGAAATCGACAACATCATATTTTCGTAATCATACCCATTTTAACATCATGTTGCTTCTTCTATGATTTATCATTGCAGTTTATCATATGACTATTGTGTAATTGTTTAAAGAGTGTTGTGATGGAGTAAATGCAAACTACAAATAGCGACCACGGCTGACATTAATCTGATCACGGCAACTGTGTTCTGTTGAATCAGCATCATAATAACTATAATTAAAGTGATCCTATTGGTGGATGTCAACCTAATTCTACAGAAGATACTTAGGTACCGTCCACATTGGCAACTTTTACGAAACAGTTGTAACAGGCCGAAAATAAATTGTGGTTATCTGTATTTAACACTACCGCATTTCATTTTGAAAGCATAATTCCGAATAGTTCAGGGATAGTCAAAAGAGCGTTAAAGCATGAATATTTAATTAATTTGGGTATTTATTTATATAGTTATAATCATTTAATATTAATAGCAATTATTATTACGTATGTAGTCTGGAAAATTAGTTAGGGCAATCTGAAATGGTAATCCAAGATTATCGTCAAAATTGAACCAGCCAATGGCAGAGGCCCTGTGACCACTATATAGTAAGCCATTTCCGATCACATGTTTTGGGCTCCAGATAACACATTGTTAGGCATCCTGGCTAAGACAAGTCCTTCTGACTTAATAATAAAAATGTTTTAGCATATCTGTACTCCATGTATGCAAAGGGATACGTTTAAACTCCTGAATTCGGTACTATCTTCCCTTCTAAACGAATATTAGTCATAAGAATACTCTTTTCTACTTATTATTTCCAACCAATGGCTACAAACGTATTTATATTAAGTTAAGTCAATATTTACCTTTTTATACAAACTAGTGTTAACAGGTAGTTGAAAGACAGATTTTTAATCCATTGTTCTATATAATACTAGGTTTTTTTTTTTTTTTTTTTTAGGCTTGAAAGACTAATTAGATACCGATTTATTTGTGTGCAGTCACTAGTATATCCGATTGAGAAAGCAAATATTACTTTCCGGTACAAAATAAAATATGCAAGGTCACCTAATATATAAGAAATTAAAATCATTACCCAGCTTCACTTTAGGGACTATAAACCAATTTTACATATATTGTTCATCCACCATATAAGGGTATATATATCTATATATGCATGCGTACGTCAACATAGGCCATTACTCATGATGTTATTTACATAAACCTATATGTTCTTAAAAATCCCAATAACATATATTTCTCAACTCAATCGAGATAAAATTCCTTTAATAAAATAAATGTCGCAAACAAGTCTACCTTGCATGATTTTAGATGTCAAATCCTGAGTCATGTATGTGCAATTCATTATTCTGTTAACCTGTGGTTTTTTGTATTCCCTAACAAGCCTTGTCGCGAATCAACCATATGATGTTAATTGAAATCCAAGCACATGGTTTGGGCACAATATCCCACGGTTTTAACTTAGTTAAATAGATTAACAAGCATTATAGCTATTATGCACTTCACCTAAAAAGGCAATAATGATACATTAGCAACCCATTACAATGTATCCAAAGAACCGTACCTACATGGTCGTTCTAATTAATTAGAAGCAATCCTTCTCAGAATAAAGAGATGAAGCAGTCTCTTCTATCACGAAGGTGCCATTGCATTTCTCGATACGGTTATCTACTTAGTAGAAACAGTTAACATTCCCCGATGAATATGTAAATCTTAGAAGCTTCCGCATCTCCAGATTTCAAATAATAAAATTAAAAAATTCAGTTAGGACTGCTATGTCCCAGTTTTAGCAAAGTCAGAAATCCATTTCCGCATCGTAGAATTACATATATATACTTAAGTCAACAGGCAAGAGTAATGCTTTTGTGATTAGATTAATTAAAAAATATAAATGCTATTCAATACAGAGAGCTCGATGCAATTCCAGCATTAGCTTATAAATACACATATTCCACCACCCACTTTCACAAAAATATCCTATCCATAAAGAAAAGATTTAACGCTCGTAGACGAATATATGACCAGTATAATAGAACACCATCTCTATTACTATTATAAAACCTAACAGCATACTGCCAAGACTATATTTCAGCCCAGTTAGTATACAACAAATTAATCTATAGGAACTCTGGGCCACTATATTTTCATCTGAACAGCATCTCAGGATTAGTTTGCCAACACCGACACTCCAGAGAATACCTTGCCACCAACATGCTCAGCTAAATCCTCACCGCCATAAGAAAGAAGAGGGCAGACTTCCACATAGGCCTCTGGTGACATGAACTCTCCTCCTTCTGCCTCTATCCATTTCCTTTGCTTGGCTAAGAGATCGTGACGGCAGTGTTCTGGTGTACAACTAGATGCCCCAGAGGCATTTTTAAGAGGGGAAAACTGTGAAAAGAAAGGCTTGTGTTAGTACACTCACTCGGTTTATAAAAAGATATGGGTATATGATAACGCCAAATTGGCATGTTACACATAGTCAGTGCTTAAGATTGTATATGCGCATGGTGAAAGGTCATGCTAACATCAAATATATCAACATGCATATACAAATACATATATGTACACATACACAAATCACATACCTCCTCCTCTCTCTTGCCATAATGAACAGCTAAGCGCTCTGAAAATTGGAAGATGTCAAAGATAAACAGCTCCAACTTCATCCCATCCACTTTGATAGGCTCTCCCTGGTCATTCACACTGGGAATTTTCTTTTTGGCAACATGGTGACTCAATGTTTCCTGTGATGGGCACAGAGAATATAATCAGAAGAGAGTTGGCAAGATGAAATAAAACAGAAAATGTAATATGGATAGCAACTAAGAAAGGTCGCTCTTAACAAAAAGAAAACATGGAAAGGTGCACCTACAGGTCAGAAGATAAGGAAAACACAAACTAGAATTGGTATAAAATGGCAGATACACAGACCTTATACAAGCACAAAATACAACAAGAAATAGAAGAACTTACAAAGTGTTTGTTGCAGACATCATCTAGGAAATCCATTGAGAAATAGTGGTTGGCAATATTGGCGCCGTCCAAAGCCAAGGTTCCATCTGACTTCCTTCTCTCAGCACTCTCTTTTGAGATTTCACTATATTCTACAATCTTGTACTTCCCACGGCACTGGCACAGTACACCTACACTCTCATGGGGGTCTTCCTTAACCACAACTTTGGCACCAGAA